>JARYGA010035848.1:0-102193 GCA_030545235.1 Helianthus tuberosus | reverse complement strand
AGTTGAACGTCTTGAAGTTGCAGAGGGCATTATTGTTGTTGAGAGCTTGGTGACATTGAGCAACGATGTTCAGGATTGCAGCAGTTATTTGTTGTGTAATGACAGCTGCCAGATCTTCAATAGATACCGGATTTTCGCGTCATGGAGGCATTCTAAAAGGGGAAACAAGAGAGAAAACAAATGAAATGGCATTGGGTAAGAATAGGATGTTACAATTACCGAACAAATCATGGGTGATGGTCATTTGTTTGAACCACGAAGCAAACAACAACACAAAGGCTGAGTCAAAGCAAATAGATCCTCATAATGTATCGCGAAGACATGCTCGCCTATAAGTGGACACTCACCCCAAGAGTTCCCAGGTAAGAGTGACTGGTCCGATTATGTGGATTTGTACGAACACTCTAGCCTTAGACAGAAAACCCAGGGTACAGGCATCCACTCTTCCAGTTTGCACGTGTTCACACTATTTAGGACCCAAAACTTTGACGAGATTTTGAAAACTCAAAGGGTTCAAAACCTTATAACAGAGGGTTCAAAACCTTACAATAGAGGGTTCAAAAACTAGTAATCAATCATCCTAGAACAGATGATTAGTTTTCAAAGCGGTTTTGAAATTTATGTTCTTGTTGTGATTGTCGCCTAAGGATAGGTGACGGTATTGTTTTATGACTAAACGCAAGTAAACTCGCGTTAGGGTCCTAAGAAGGTTATAGACTAGGTCAAAGCATTACTAATAACCTAATTCCCTATAACCATTGGCTCCGATACCATCTTTTCTGTCACACCCCGACCACGTAGAACATACAAAACGTGGCGGAAACGTCGGGGAGTGTTGTAACAGAATTAAGGTTTCACAACCATGGATATTAAAGTTTCGTTTTATTCATCAAACAAGCGAGTTACATTGTCTTTAAACAAGAAATAAAGAGTAAATAACATAAATTAACTAGTTCTTGTCTCTTTTTAAGTCACTAAGGCACAGGTCCGCCTAAATATGTCTTGATAAGTCCTATGCATCATCTCCTGAAAAACACATGTGAAAATAGGTACGTCAGCATAAAAATGCCTGTGAGATAAATAGGTTTTGTAAAAATAAGATTCATGACTTATGTTTGAGAAAATGTTTAGTCATGAACCTTGTAATTTGCTTTGTCTTGTAAATCATTTGAAAAATGATAAGATCAGATGATATGTATAAATAAATGTATTTCCTTCCCAAGGATGGGTTGTCACACCCCGACCACGTAGAACATACAAAACGTGGCGGAAACATCGGGGAGTGTTGTAACAGAATTAATGTTTCACAACCATGGATATTAAAGTTTCGTTTTATTCATTAAACAAACGAGTTACATTGTCTTTAAACAAGAAATAAAGAGTACATAACATAAATTAACTAGTTCTTGTCTCGTTTTAAGTCACTAAGGCACAGGTCCGCTTAAGTATGTCTTGATAAGTCCTATGCATCATCTCCTGAAAACACATGTGAAAATAGGTACGTCAGCATAAAAATGCCTGTGAGATACATAGGTTTGTGAAAATAAGATTCATGATTTGTGTTTGAGAAAATGTTTAGTCATGAACCTTGTAATTTGCTTTGTCTTGTAAATCATTTGAAAAACGATAAGATCAGATGATATGTATAAATAAATGTCAGGTTAAATGAATAACCATGTAAAAATGTGTTTGTATAAGATAAGTTGTCTGTAAATCAATGTTTTGTGAAAAGTATGATATTTGTATAAAATGTTATATGTCTCAAACTGGAATGATTCAAATAACGCTACATGTAATACCATACAAACACTTATATATAGGAAGTACCAGCGGCGTATCCACCATGCTTGTATCATATTACACATGCCTCGTTACTTAAATCACTTACTCAAACCAAACCATCAAGATGTAATGTTTAACAATTGTAGAAATGTTTATGTATGATCAAATACGGTTCACACGGTTCATAGACACAAACGGTTCACAGATACAAACGGTTCTCAGATACAAACGGTTCACATAGTCAAATGTTTATAAACGGTTCAAATGTAATATAATGTGTTCATATGCTGGATGAGTATATGCAACAAATTGTAATGTAAAACAATGTACTAAATATGCACTAAATGGACATACATAGCATAAAATGTATTGAAATCAGGTACTATAAATGTACTAATGAACATAACGAGTATATGATGTGAAAACAGGAAAGCATGAAAGTAACAAGTAGGCACATGTGTTCCACCCCAAAACAGTTTGGAAAACAGTAAAAGAGGGGTTCTATGTACTCACTTGAGATTGCTTAGTAATCCTTGAGTAACAACCAAACAATGCTAGAGATCGCGGATATCAAACGGCACCTAATATAGGTAACTATGTTAATAAACCGGACCTAGATCGGAAGATCGGATAGAATGAGGGTTTGTAAACCAAACGAGTATAGAGACTCGTGTCATATGGTTTAACAAAGCCTACATACTAAATGAAACCTAACCTAAGTGCTTTCGACCCATTGAGACCCATTAAGGTAGCTTATGCTACTTTAACGCGTCGTGCGCGCAAAAGCACACTCGAGACGTCTAACTAGCCCTATCACAAGTGTTATATGCCTAAACATGTTACATAATCAGTTATGTGACAAAAGTTTAGGTTACATATGCTTAATTACCAATTATACATGAAAAGGGTATTCTGGTAATTTACCTAAGGCATATAAACTACCTATCATACAACTACTTAACGATGTGACCATAGGGTATAACCTCGGAAGGTTATTCCCTATATACTATGGTCACCTAATGTATTTGGTCGGATCCTAATGATCGACCAAATGGGTCGGGTTCGAAGGTATAAGCGATTTATTAGATCGCTTACCCTACGACCCTAGACAACGTGGTAATCAGTAGGCATAGTCCCAAGGGACTATAACCAACGTGATTACACTCACGTTGCGAAGTTCAAACGAACTTCGCATTGACCATAAACTGGTCAATGCAGAAAGTCAAACAAAGTTTGATTTTCAGACTCGAAAAGACTCGAAAAGCAATAAAAGAATGAAAGAATACTTACGAAGGGTCCCCGAATGCTAATCTAGATCAAAATAGCTCAGGCATGAAACAAAGGTTTCAACTTAGAGCACAAATGATCAGATTCTTGTGAGAAATGAAGTGAAGTGAGTTGGGTATTTATAGTATTCGGGTAACCGTTAAGATCGTTTCATGGAAACCGTGCTCGAATCTTGTGCGTACACTTGTTCAATTGTTGTGGTAACTAAAAATGATCCCCCATGAGCTGAAAGGGCAAGTTAGAATGTGTGGGTGTGGATTAAACAGCTGGAATCAGCTGACTAATCGATCTTATCTGTTCTGGAAGGCTGACGCGGCCCGCTTCAGGATCAGACAAAACTCAGGCGGGCCGCCTGGAGCTTCTGATCAGAAAACATGTTTCCAAAATGACAGTTTTGGTCCCTGTTGGTGTTTAAGATCATTTCCGACACTTCTAAGGCCCGTAAAGCCAACTTTAAGGCCCTAAAATGATGCCTAAATATTGTGGACATGAAACATGCTCAAAAATATGTCAGATGTCAGTTCATTTGGTCGTACGAACGCGATGTTCGCTTAATTACGACGGAATGCGCATAAGCGCGAAAAACGATCCAAAATGCGTGACGAATGGATTTTTCTCATGCCAAACACTAAAATAAAATATTATAGTGCTTACATAAATTTTTGGATGTCCGGATGTATTCAGGACGTGAGTTATGCGCGAGAATGCAAACTTGTGCACTTTTTGACGCTTTTAGTCCCTGAATGACCCAAAAGTTTATTTTAGCACACCGAACCCCTCAAAGCCTATTTCTAAGCTATATAAAGGATATTTAAGGTGTGTTTAACTTATGGTCATGTTCTGGAATGTTCGTTACAGTTCAAATTGGCATACTTTCGCAGTTTGTCAAGTTTAGTCCCTGTAAGCGAATAAACTAGATTTTGCCATACCAAAGCCTTCAAAACTTATTTCTAAGTTATGTAAAGGTTAATTAAGGTATGTTAAGCCTATTTCACTATTCTGGAGTGTTCGTTGCATTAAACTGGTTATATTTACGCATCAGTGCGCGTATAACCCTCCAGAAAGCGATTTAAAGCTTGAAATCGAACAAGAGTTGATATGTGCAAAAGATACACATATTTATACAGATCCCAAGTATGAAATACAATATTTCATTGGCTTGGTATTTGTTTGATGGTTGAAGTGACACAGGTGTCACAGTCTCCCCTACTTTAGGAAATTTCGTCCCGAAATTTATTCGTAGGAGTCTATTTGTGACTTTGTGTCAAATAACCACCAGAGATATGTAAGGCATAATCCTGTCATTTCCTTAACGGACATTCTTCAGAACAAAAATGAACAAACGGAGTCATTTTCAACGGGTGCTTCCTCAGAAATGGAAATGAAAAGGAGAAACAAACGGATATTCATTTCCTTAACGGACAAATCTTCAGAAACAAAAATGAACAAACGGAGTCATTTTCAACGGGTGCTTCATCAGAAATGGAAATGAAAAGGAGAAACAAACGGATATTCATTTCCTTCACGGACAAATCTTCAGAAACGAAAATGAACAAACGGAGTCATTTTCAACGGGTGCTTCATCAGAAATGGAAATGAAAAGGAGAGACAAACGGATATTCATTTCCTTAACGGACAAATCTTCAGAAATGAAAATGAACAAACGGAGTCATTTTCAACGGGTGCTTCATCAGAAATGGAAATGAATAGATTTAACTTCTAGGCACATGACAAAGCTCGCTGTGGTTTCTGTGCACTAAATTCCATAATTATGTATGCATCCATAATTACGTAATTCCTTGCACAGTCCGCACAGTTTGTCTTGTAATGTTCATAAGCACATAATCACATAGTTGTTTAACTTGGTTATTAATTTGTTAATAATTTGTTATCGATTGAGAACAGATATGGAAACCATTCAATTGACTTCAATGTCCTCTGGGATCTATCTGAAAAGATAGGAAGATCTCCCAAAAAATCAATTTTGTTTTCAAAGAAACGTAATAGTCGAATTAAGGAACACAACAATGTTAGGATTTACGGAAATACCCTTAGGTACCCTATTAAGGATTTACAGTGGTACTTTGGGTATTCGTCCAATGTTGTAACTTGCGCCTTGTACTTCGTTTCCTTAGAATAAACGGGTACTTAGGAATTTCGTGGAAACGCAAGAGATCATAGAATGGGAAAATTTTGGGGGTAGTTTGTTCTTCAAGGAATACGGTTCCTTGATTGTCGGTATTGTAAAAGATATGTTGTTTATACATGCCACCACATAAATACATTGTAATATATATAAAAGATTTATTTATAAACAACGATAACAACTGTTTCTTGGACCTTGACAACTAAAGAAAATAATACATAAGGATTGATTATTTCTAAACAGCGTTGTCTTCCATTCGGTCAGATGCTCATCCCTGTGCTGGATTTGCACTAGCAAGCTTTGGGCAATTTCTTCGGAAATGACCCATCTCGCCACAGTTGAAACAAGAACCTGGTAGAAAACGACCTTGAGCGGGGTTGTTGCCAGCTTGGTTTGGTGCAGCTGCAGCTGGGCAAACTCTTGCTCAAGATTGTCGAATTCCCTTTCCAAGGCCCTGATCTCGTGACGAAGACAGAATTCTTTCATCATAAGGGCCCTAAGTTCAGCCCATGTCTATGCTAGAGCAACTTCTGCACCACGATCTCTCATAACCCCGTTCCACCACGTAAGGGCTCTCTTCTGGAACACACTCGAAGCAAACTCAACCTTGCGATTGTCAGGACACTGCATGTGGCGGAAAGTATTCTCAATGCTCTCGAACCATTGCAGAAGCCCAGTCGCTCCCTCAGAACCACTAAACTTGAGTGGTTTCGCCGAGTTAAAACTCTTGAAATTGCATGGACCATTGTTGTTGTTGTTGGCTTGATTCCATTGAGCAAAGAGGTTTTGGAATTGAGCAGCCATTTGCTGCGCAATGATTTCTGCCAATTCGGCAGTCGCTATCTGGCTTTCACGTCGAGGAGGCATTCTAAAAGAGGAAACATGAAAGGAAACGAGTGAGAGAATTAGACGAAAAGAATGAGATGAACCAAATCTGATGAAAGCAAGGATAGTGGTCATTTGTTTGTTACTACAAAGCAACAAACGACACACAGTGACTAATCAAAGTAAATGGGTAAAAAAATAATGTATCGCGAAGACATGCTCGCCTATAAGTGAACACTCATCCCAAGAATTCCCAGGTAAGCACAACTGGTCTCGCGTCTGATGAGATGTATACGAAGTGCTTGCCTAGACAGAAAACCCAGAATACAGGCATTCACCCTTCCAGTTTGCACGTGTTCACATTATTTAAAACCCAAAACCTTGACGAGATTTTGAAAATTCAAAGGGGTTCAAAACCATATAACAGAGGGTTCAAAACCTTGTGATCAATCATCCTAGAACAGATGATTAGTTTTCAAAGCGGTTTTGAAATTTATGTTCTTGTTGTGGTCGTCGCCTAAGGATAGGTGACGGTATTGTTTTATGACTAAACGCAAGTAAACTCGCGTTAGGGTCCTAAGAAGGTTATAGACTAGGTCAAAGCATTACTAATAACCTAATTCCCTATAACCATTGGCTCTGATACCATCTTTTCTGTCACACCCCGACCACGTAGAACATACAAAACGTGGCGGAAACATCGGGGAGTGTTGTAACAGAATTAATGTTTCACAACCATGGATATTAAAGTTTCGTTTTATTCATCAAACAAACGAGTTACATTGTCTTTAAACAAGAAATAAAGAGTACATAACATAAATTAACTAGTTCCTGTCTCGTTTTAAGTCACTAAGGCACAGGTCCGCTTAAGTATGTCTTGATAAGTCCTATGCATCATCTCCTGAAAACACATGTGAAAATAGGTACGTCAGCATAAAAATGCCTGTGAGATACATAGTTTTGTGAAAATAAGATTCATGATTTGTGTTTGAGAAAATGTTTAGTCATGAACCTTGTAATTTGCTTTGTCTTGTAAATCATTTGAAAAACGATAAGATCAGATGATATGTATAAATAAATGTCAGGTTAAATGAATAACCATGTAAAAATGTGTTTGTATAAGATAAGTTGTTTGTAAATCAATGTTTTGTGAAAAGTATGATATTTGTATAAAATGTTATATATCTCAAACTGAAATGATTCAAATAACGCTACAACATGTAATACCATACAAACACTTATATATAGGAAGTACCAGCGGCGTATCCACCATGCTTGTATCATATTACACACGCCTCGTTACTTAAATCACTTACTCAAACCAAACCATCAATATGTAATGTTTAACAATTGTAGAAATGTTTATGTATGATCAAATACGGTTCACACGGTTCATAGATACAAACGGTTCACAGATACAAACGGTTCACAGATACAAACGGTTCACAGATACAAACGGTTCACATAGTCAAATGTTTATAAATGGTTCAAATGTAATATAATGTGTTCATATGCTGGATGAGTATATGCAACAAATTGTAATGTAAAACAATGTACTAAATATGCACTAAATGGACATACATAGCATAAAATGTATTGAAATCAGGTACTATAAATGTACTAATGAACATAACGAGTATATGATGTGAAAACAGGAAAGCATGAAAGTAACAAGTAGGCACATGTGTTCCACCCCAAAACAGTTTGGAAAACAGTAAAAGAGGGGTTCTATGTACTCACTTGAGATTGCTTAGTAATCCTTGAGTAACAACCAAACAATGCTAGAGACCGCGGATATCAAACGGCACCTAATATAGGTAACTATGTTAATAAACCGGACCTAGATCGGAAGATCGGATAGAATGAGGGTTTGTAAACCAAACGAGTATAGAGACTCGTGTCATATGGTTTAACAAAGCCTACATACTAAATGAAACCTAACCTAAGTGCTTTCGACCCATCGAGACCCATTAAGGTAGCTTATGCTACTTTAACGCGTCGTGCGCGCAAAAGCACACTCGAGACGTCTAACTAGCCCTATGACAAGTGTTATATGCCTAAACATGTTACATAATCAGTTATGTGACAAAAGTTTAGGTTACATATGCTTAATTACCAATTATACATGAAAAGGGTATTCTGGTAATTTACCTAAGGCATATAAACTACCTATCATACAACTACTTAACGATGTGACCATAGGGTATAACCTCGGAAGGTTATTCCCTATATACTATGGTCACCTAATGTATTTGGTCGGATCCTAATGATCGACCAAATGGGTCGGGTTCGAAGGTATAAGCGATTTATTAGATCGCTTACCCTACGACCCTAGACTACGTGGTAATCAGTAGGCATAGTCCCAAGGGACTATAACCAACGTGATTACACTCACGTTGCGAAGTTCAAACGAACTTCGCATTGACCATAAACTGGTCAACGCAGAAAGTCAAACAAAGTTTGACTTTCAGTCTCGAAAAGACTCGAAAAGCAATAAAAGAACGAAAGAATACTTACGAAGGGTCCCCGAATGCTAATCTAGATCAAAATAGCTCAGGTATGAAACAAAGGTTTCAACTTAGAGCACAAATGATCAGATTCTTGTGAGAAATGAAGTGAAGTGAGTTGGGTATTTATAGTATTCGGGTAACCGTTAAGATCGTTTCATGGAAACCGTGCTCGAATCTTGTGCGTACACTTGTTCAATTGTTGTGGTAACTAAAAATGATCCCCCATGAGCTGAAAGGGCAAGTTAGAATGTGTGAGTGTGGATTAAACAGCTGGAATCAACTGACTAATCGATCTTATCTGTTCTGGAAGGCTGACGCGGCCCGCTTCAGGATCAGACAAAACTCAGGCGGGCCGCCTGGAGCTTCTGATCAGAAAACAGGTTTCCAAAATGACAGTTTTGGTCCCTGTTGGTGTTTAAGATCATTTCTGACACTTCTAAGGCCCGTAAAGCCAACTTTAAGGCCCTAAAATGATGCCTAAACATTGTGGACATGAAACATGCTCAAAAATATGCCAGATGTCAGTTCGTTTGGTCGTACGAACGCGATGTTCGCTTAATTACGACGGAATGCGCATAAGCGCGAAAAACGATCCAAAATGCGTGACGAATGGATTTTTCTCATGCCAAACACTAAAATAAAATATTATAGTGCTTACATAAATTTTTGGATGTCCGGATGTATTCAGGACGTGAGTTATGCGCGAGAATGCAAACTTGTGCACTTTTTGACGCTTTTAGTCCCTGAATGACCCAAAAGTTTATTTTAGCACACCGAACCCCTCAAAGCCTATTTCTAAGCTATATAAAGGATATTTAAGGTGTGTTTAACTTATGGTCATGTTCCGGAATGTTCGTTACAGTTCAAATTGGCATACTTTCGCAGTTTGTCAAGTTTAGTCCCTGTAAGCGAATAAACTAGATTTTGCCATACCAAAGCCTTCAAAACTTATTTCTATGTTATGTAAAGGTTAATTAAGGTATGTTAAGCCTATTTCACTATTCCGGAGTGTTCGTTGCATTAAACTGGTTATATTTACGCATCAGTGCGCGTATAACCCTCCAGAAAGCGATTTAAAGCTTGAAATCGAACAAGAGTTGATATGTGCAAAAGATACACATATTTATACAGATCCCAAGTATGAAATACAATATTTCATTGGCTTGGTATTTGTTTGATGGTTGAAGTGACACAGGTTGTAACACCTGTGCCTTCACGGCCGTCAAACAAATGCCAAACCAATGAAATATTATATTTCATACTTGGGATTTGTAAAAAATATGTGTATCATTTGCACATATCAATTCTTATTCAATTTCAAACTCTAAATCGCTTTCTGGAGGGTTATACGCGCTCTGATGCGTAAATATAACCAGTTTAATTCAACGAACACTCCGGAATAGTGAAATAGGCTTAACATACCTTAAATAACCTATACATAACTTAGATATAAGTTTTGGAAGGTTTGGTGTGGTGAAATCAAAGTTAAATCACTTACAGGGACTAAAGTTGACAAACTGCGAAAGTATGCCAATTTGAACTGTAACAGACATTCTGGAACATGAACATAAGTTAAACATACCATAAATATCCTTTATATAGCTTAGAAATAGGCTTTGAGGGGTTCGGTGTGCTAAAATAAACTTTTGTGTCATCCAGGGACTAAAAGTGTCAGAAAGTGCACAAGTTTGCATTTTCGCGCATATCTTACGTTCTGAATACATCCGGACATCCAAAAATTTATGTAAGCATGACTACATTATATTTTAGTGTTCGCCTTAAGAAAAATCCATTCGTCGCGTCATTTGGATCGTTTTTCGCGCTTATGCGCATTCCGTCGTAATTAAGCGAACATCGCGTTCGTACGACCAAACGAACCATCATCCGACATATTTTTGAACATGTTTCATGTCCACAATGTTTAGGCAACATTTTAGGGCCTTAAAGATGGCTTTACGGGCCTTGGAAATGTCGAAAATGCCTTGAAACACGTGCAGGGACCAAACATGTAACTTTTGAAACTTTCTGGATCAGGTGAGGGTGTCGCGTAGCGCGAGCCCTAGAGGCTCACCTGTCGCGCTACGCGACTGCATGATCTGGACCAGATTCATTGTTCTTGTTGCAAGTTGCAGCTGGTTGATTCGTGTCCACACATTTCCTATCGTCTAGTCAGCGGATAAGAACAAGTTTTTAGCCACCATAAGCTTCCAACACATGTACGGCTTGGATCATGGCACGTTTCCCATGAAACGATCCTAACGGCTCTACTTTTCCTATAAATACCCAACCCCCCTTCCATTCAAAAACCCACCAAATCTGATCAAGAAAGCTCTAAGTTGGAACCTTCGTTTCATACCTGAGCTATTTCGATCCGGGTTAGCATTCGGGGACCCTGGGTAAGTATTCTTTCGTTCTTTTATCGCTTTTCTAGTCCGAAAGTCAAACTTTGTTTGACTTTCTGCATTGACCAGTTTATGGTCGATGCGAAGTTCGTTTGAACTTCATAACGTGAGCGTGATCACGATGGTTATAGTCCCTAGTGACTATACCTACTGATTACCACGTTATCTAGGCTCAGTGACGAGCCGTAGTTTCGGCCAGAATACGTATCCTTGCGTATTTTGTAACCAAACTACTTATGGGTATCAAAACCGTTTGTTTTGATACCAAGCTTGTTTTCTAACTTAGTTAAGCATGTTTTAACATGCTTAGCTCGTCACTTTTAGTTTAGTGCTTAATTAGGGTCGTAAGGTAAGCGATCTAAGCAATCGCTTATACTTTCGAACCCGACCCGTTTGGTCGATCATTAAGATCCGACCAAACATATTAGGTGACCTTATGGTCACGTTGTTTAGGTAGTTGTATGATAGGTAGTGTATATGCCTTAGGTAAATTACCAGAATACCCTTTTCGTGTATAATTGGTAATTAAGCTTATGTAACCTAAACTTTTGTCACATAACTGATTATATAACATGATTAAACATGTATAGGCATATAATACTTGTCATAGGACTAGTTAGACGTCTCAAACGCGCTTTGCGCACACGACGCGTTAAAGTAGCGTATGTTACCTTAATGGGTCGCGATGGGTCGAAAGCACTTAGGATAGTCTCAATGTAGTATGTAGGCCTTGTTAAATCATATCATATGAGTTCCAATACTCATTTGGTTTACCAAGCCTCATCCTATCCGATCTCCCGATTTAAGTCCGGTTTATTTATATAGTTTTAGATTGCCGACTGGTTCCGTGCTCCCTCTAGCTTTGTTTGGTTGTTGTTCAAGACCTCTAAGCATTCTCAGGCGAGTACATTATTCCCCTCTTTTACTGTTTTCAACTGTTTTGGGGTGACTCATATGTGCTAAATGTTTTATCAATGGTTTCAAGAACAATTACAATGTGGTTTCAAGAACAATAACAATTATTTCAAGAACGCTAACAATGATTTCAAGAACGAATACAATGATTTCAAGAACGAATACAATGATTTCAAAAACTAATAACAATTTCAATAAAGTGAACGAACTTGTTGGTTGTAGTTTACATGACCGATGACATTCATTAGCAATGATCAAGCCGACCAGTATTAGGTTATGGTACCATAGGATCTGACAAATCCCGTTATTTACTGCACCCATTGTTATGTGTGGGGGTTGTGGGTAGCGACTGAATCTGTAATTATTAACTTATCCTTTGGTAAGGATTTGTTAAGAACGAGAACGAGAGCGAGTTGGAACGAGGTTCGAGTCAAGAAGGTTTGAATGTTATTAGAGAATCGACCATTAAGTAGTTTCACAGTTAAAACAAGAACGATTTGAACGATTAAAACAAGATGGTTTAACGATTGGGTAAACATTTGGGCATGATTTACATTTGATAATGCCTTTCCACGAAACATAGTATTGATTTAAACTAAGTTTTACTTAAATACTTTGTTTTTGTGCATATGGTTTAGTTGAGACATTTCACTTGCCATACATGGATATTTGACATAGACATTTGACATGAACACTTTGACATATTATTCAATACATTTGACAATTGGTTGGTTTGGTTTGGTTAAATGATTAAGTAACGATGCGTGTGTAATATGATACAAACATGGTGGATACGCCGCTGGTACTTCCTATATATAAGTGTTTGTATGGTATTACATATGGTAGCGTTATTTGAATCATTTCAGTTTGAGACATAGAACATTTTATACAAGTAACATACTTTTCACGAGACATTTATTTACAAACAACTTATCTTATACAAACTCATTTTACGTGGTTATTCATTTGATCATGCATTATTCTCTTATTTATACATATCATCTAAACTTATTATTTTTCAAATGATTTATAATGACAAAGCAAAATTTCAAGGTTCACGACTAAACATTTTCTTAAACAGAAGTCATGAACCTTATTTTCACAAAACCTATGTACTCGCCAGCATTTCTTTGCTGACCTCGTTTTCACATATGTTTCAGGTATTGTTGGATGATATCGATTGATAAGATGCATGCTCACATAGGACTGGACAAGGCCTTAGTGACTCAATAACAATGATAGACTATGTTTATATAGTGTATTTAGATTTCCAGACGATGTAATTACTCAATGTTTAATAAAACGAAACACTTTTGATATCCATGGTTATGAAACATTAATTCTGTTGCAACACGCCCCGATGTTTCCGCCGCGATTTGTTGTCTTACGCGGTCGGGGTGTGACAGAAAAGATGGTATCAGAGCCAATGGTTATAGGGAATTAGGTTATTAGTAATGCTTTGACCTAGTCTATAACCTTTCTAGGACCCTAACGCGAGTTTACTTGCGTTTAGTCATAAAACAATACTGTCACCTATCCTTAGGTGACGACCACAACAAGAACATAAATTTCAAAACCGCTTTGAAAACTAATCATCTGTTCTAGGATGATTGATTTCTAGGTTTTGAACCCTCTATTGTAAGATTTTGAACTCTCTATTATATGGTTTTGAACCCCTTTGAGTTTTCAAAATCTCGTCAAGGTTTTGGGTTTTAAATAATGTGAACACGTGCAAACTGGAAGGGTGAATGCCTGTATTCTGGGTTTTCTGTCTAGGCAAGCACTTCGTATACATCTCATCAGACGCGAGACCAGTTGTGCTTACCTGGGAATTCTTGGGATGAGTGTTCACTTATAGGCGAGCATGTCTTCGCGATACATTATTTTCGACCCATTTACTTTGATTTGTCACTGTGTGTCGTTTGTTGCTTTGTAGTAACAAACAAATGACCACTATCCTTGCTTCCTTCAGATTAGTTCATCTCATTCTTTTCGTCTAAATTCTCTCACTCGTTTCCTTTCATGTTTCCTCTTTTAGAAAATGCCTCCTCGACGCGAAAACCAGATAGAGACTGCCGAGCTGGCAGAAATTATTGCGCAGCAAATGGCTGCTCAATTCCCAAACCTCTTTGCTCAATGGATCCAAGCCTACAACAACAACAATGTTCCATGCAAATACAAGGATTTTAACCAGGCTAAACCACTCAAGTTTAGTGGTTCTGAAGGAGCGACTTGGCTTCTTCAATGGTTCGAGAGCATCGAGAATACTTTCCGCCACGTGCAGTGTCCTGACAATCGCAAGGTTGAGTTTTCTTCGAGTGTGTTTCAGAAGAGGGCTCTCACATGGTGGAACGGGATTATGAGGGATCGTGGTGCAGAAGTTGCTCTGGCACAGACATGGGCTGAACTTAGGGCCCTGATGATGAGGGAATTCTGTCCTCGTCATGAGCAGCGAGCTTTGGAGAAGGAATTTGATGAGTTGAAGCAAGATAGTGGCGAGCACAGGGCGTATACTGATAGGTTTGAGGAGCTGAGTCTGCTTTGCCCTACAATGGTTACCCCACTTGACATAGCTATCGAAAGGTACATCGACGGCCTACCTGACTCGGTACAAGACATCCTTACTGGTAGTAGCCCTGCCACACTCCGTCAGGCGATCGAGTTAGCTGCGACATTGACTGAGTCGCAGATTCGGAAGAACAAGTTACACAGGAAGGGCGACAAGGGCAAGAAACAGTCAGCTGACAATGAGGATAGCAAGAAAGGTCAAAACGAGAAGGGAAAGGAAGGTGAGACGTCAAAGAAATCGAAGAAGCGGAAGGGTGCCCAGAACTTTGCTGTTACAGCACAGACTGCTCAGAACCCGCGGAACCCACCAGCTCAGCCACCTACAAAGAAAGCATATGCCGGTACCGCACCTTATTGTGCACGCTGCAACGGTCATCACGCAGTACAACAAGCTTGCTGGCAATGCACGACGTGTGGTAAACTTGGGCATTTGGCCAAGGTTTGTCGTTTGGGACAAAATCAGGCTGCTCAGGTTCAAGCTCCGGTTCAAGGGAATGCTGTGAGATTCCCACTAGGTTCATGTTTCAACTGCGGAGAGATGGGTCACTTCCGCCACAACTGCCCAAGACTGGAGAATGCAAACGCTAACGCAAACCCGAATGCGAACGTCAACGTCAATGTGAATCCAGCACGTGGACGAGTGTTTAACATCAATGAGGCAATCAATGATGAAGAACAAGTAGAATTTTGAAATTTCCTCTGGTTGTTATCTTGTAACATTTAAAGACAATGCGGTTGTTATATAAATAAAATTTTGTGGTTTTATTTTCTAACTAATGCAATTGTATGAATGTATGATCCAACCTTATGATGTCAACACAAAGACAAAACTACTCATGTGGTTCTGTCATTTTTACGATCACTTGTGATCTCCCTAAGAACCTCAAACACTTGTTTCTTTTAAATCTAAAACATCTTATCGTCTTGCACCGTTCGAGATGTAAGAATTATCAAAACAGCTTCAAGAGTTGTCTGATAAAGGATTCATCCGTCCGAACTTTTCACCTTGGAGAAACTCTTGTTCTCCTTGTGAAAAGAAAAATGGATCTTTTTGAATGTATATCGATTAACGTAAGCCTATGTAAGCTTACCATCAAGAATCGATATCCCACTACCTTAAATCAACGATTTCTCCGATCAACTGCATAGCGTTTCATGCTTTTCCAAGATCGATTTGCGTTTTGGGTATCATCAACTTTGTATACTCGAAGAAGATATTCCCAAAACGGCTTTCTGCACGAAGAATGGCCATTACGAGTTTACAGTCATGCCTTATGGATTGACAAATGCTCCAGCCATCTTCAAGGACTAAATAAATAGAGTCTGCAAGCCTTATTTGGATCAGTTCGTCATTGTTATTAATGACATCTTGATCCATTCATATCCCGAGCTGATAACGATCAACACTTTCATTGACACTGGAACCCTTAAAGAAGGAACAAACTTTTCGCTAAATCCTCCAAAAGGAAATTTTGGCTTAAAGAAGTTCAGTTCTTGGGTCATGTAGTCAACAAGCAGGGTATTCATATGGATCAATCCAAATTACCGCAATTAAGGATTTGATTCCTAGTATGCTTTAAATACCCGTGTCCAAAGATAACAAAATTTAAACAATTAAACAATTGAACGATTATGCTATTATATGTTATGTGGTTATGTGTTCTCCTCTATGTTTTTGGGTGGTACGATTTTCAAATCCTCATAGAATCTTTCATATCTTCATATGAGGGATTCATAGTAGGATATTCAAGAGGTACTACCTTAACCTTTATGGGCTTCTACGTTGTAGTTAAGACCCTTGGGTTATATGGTACCACTCCTTGGTTCGATAAGAGACCCTTTTTGTGGTCTAGTCAAAAAGATTGATTCACAATTTGGTTGAAGAACGACATCTAGTGATGTAGCTGGACAGACTCCTTGATAGTCTATTTAGATCATTTATTGATTTAGTCAAAAGGACTCTATGGCGGTCTAGTCACACTCATCACAGGATTGTTCATTGGTTTTCCCCTACACATTATAAAATAGACTGTGTGAACTGTGCAAGGAATTGTCTGATTATGGACGCGTACATAATTATGAAATTTAGTGCACAGAAACCTAGTAAGGTTTATTATGTGTAAGAACCGATAGTGACAACAATAACAAAATGAGAACGATGTAATGGAGGCATGGTGGACGCACCAATGACGCTTCATATACTTGTATATAAGTGTCCCTCTTACATTGCAAACATAATGTTATTAAGGTTACTAGAAGTTCAAGAAACCTAGCCAATATTGTTTGATCTTTTCAACTTCATGCTTTCAAGCTCTTACAAGTTTCCTCTAAATAAATTTCGGGACGAAATTTCCTAAAGTAGGGGAGACTGTAACACCTGTGCCTTCACGGCCGTCAAACAAATGCCAAACCAATGAAATATTATATTTCATACTTGGGATTTGTAAAAAATATGTGTATCATTTGCACATATCAATTCTTATTCAATTTCAAACTCTAAATCGCTTTCTGGAGGGTTATACGCGCTCTGATGCGTAAATATAACCAGTTTAATTCAACGAACACTCCGGAATAGTGAAATAGGCTTAACATACCTTAAATAACCTATACATAACTTAGATATAAGTTTTGGAAGGTTTGGTGTGGTGAAATCAAAGTTAAATCACTTACAGGGACTAAAGTTGACAAACTGCGAAAGTATGCCAATTTGAACTGTAACAGACATTCTGGAACATGACCATAAGTTAAACATACCATAAATATCCTTTATATAGCTTAGAAATAGGCTTTGAGGGGTTCGGTGTGCTAAAATAAACTTTTGTGTCATCCAGGGACTAAAAGTGTCAGAAAGTGCACAAGTTTGCATTTTCGCGCATATCTTACGTTCTGAATACATCCGGACATCCAAAAATTTATGTAAGCATGACTACATTATATTTTAGTGTTCGCCTTAAGAAAAATCCATTCGTCGCGTCATTTGGATCGTTTTTCGCGCTTATGCGCATTCCGTCGTAATTAAGCGAACATCGCGTTCGTACGACCAAACGAACCATCATCCGACATATTTTTGAACATGTTTCATGTCCACAATGTTTAGGCAACATTTTAGGGCCTTAAAGATGGCTTTACGGGCCTTGGAAATGTCGAAAATGCCTTGAAACACGTGCAGGGACCAAACATGTAACTTTTGAAACTTTCTGGATCAGGTGAGGGTGTCGCGTAGCGCGAGCCCTAGAGGCTCACCTGTCGCGCTACGCGACTGCATGATCTGGACCAGATTCATTGTTCTTGTTGCAAGTTGCAGCTGGTTGATTCGTGTCCACACATTTCCTATCGTCTAGTCAGCGGATAAGAACAAGTTTTTAGCCACCATAAGCTTCCAACACATGTACGGCTTGGATCATGGCACGTTTCCCATGAAACGATCCTAACGGCTCTACTTTTCCTATAAATACCCAACCCCCCTTCCATTCAAAAACCCACCAAATCTGATCAAGAAAGCTCTAAGTTGGAACCTTCGTTTCATACCTGAGCTATTTCGATCCGGGTTAGCATTCGGGGACCCTGGGTAAGTATTCTTTCGTTCTTTTATCGCTTTTCTAGTCTGAAAGTCAAACTTTGTTTGACTTTCTGCATTGACCAGTTTATGGTCGATGCGAAGTTCGTTTGAACTTCATAACGTGAGCGTGATCACGATGGTTATAGTCCCTAGTGACTATACCTACTGATTACCACGTTATCTAGGCTCAGTGACGAGCCGTAGTTTCGGCCAGAATACGTATCCTTGCGTATTTTGTAACCAAACTACTTATGGGTATCAAAACCGTTTGTTTTGATACCAAGCTTGTTTTCTAACTTAGTTAAGCATGTTTTAACATGCTTAGCTCGTCACTTTTAGTTTAGTGCTTAATTAGGGTCGTAAGGTAAGCGATCTAAGCAATCGCTTATACTTTCGAACCCGACCCGTTTGGTCGATCATTAAGATCCGACCAAACATATTAGGTGACCTTATGGTCACGTTGTTTAGGTAGTTGTATGATAGGTAGTGTATATGCCTTAGGTAAATTACCAGAATACCCTTTTCGTGTATAATTGGTAATTAAGCTTATGTAACCTAAACTTTTGTCACATAACTGATTATATAACATGATTAAACATGTATAGGCATATAATACTTGTCATAGGACTAGTTAGACGTCTCAAACGCGCTTTGCGCACACGACGCGTTAAAGTAGCGTATGTTACCTTAATGGGTCGCGATGGGTCGAAAGCACTTAGGATAGTCTCAATGTAGTATGTAGGCCTTGTTAAATCATATCATATGAGTTCCAATACTCATTTGGTTTACCAAGCCTCATCCTATCCGATCTCCCGATTTAAGTCCGGTTTATTTATATAGTTTTAGATTGCCGACTGGTTCCGTGCTCCCTCTAGCTTTGTTTGGTTGTTGTTCAAGACCTCTAAGCATTCTCAGGCGAGTACATTATTCCCCTCTTTTACTGTTTTCAACTGTTTTGGGGTGACTCATATGTGCTAAATGTTTTATCAATGGTTTCAAGAACAATTACAATGTGGTTTCAAGAACAATAACAATTATTTCAAGAACGCTAACAATGATTTCAAGAACGAATACAATGATTTCAAGAACGAATACAATGATTTCAAAAACTAATAACAATTTCAATAAAGTGAACGAACTTGTTGGTTGTAGTTTACATGACCGATGACATTCATTAGCAATGATCAAGCCGACCAGTATTAGGTTATGGTACCATAGGATCTGACAAATCCCGTTATTTACTGCACCCATTGTTATGTGTGGGGGTTGTGGGTAGCGACTGAATCTGTAATTATTAACTTATCCTTTGGTAAGGATTTGTTAAGAACGAGAACGAGAGCGAGTTGGAACGAGGTTCGAGTCAAGAAGGTTTGAATGTTATTAGAGAATCGACCATTAAGTAGTTTCACAGTTAAAACAAGAACGATTTGAACGATTAAAACAAGATGGTTTAACGATTGGGTAAACATTTGGGCATGATTTACATTTGATCATGCCTTTCCACGAAACATAGTATTGATTTAAACTAAGTTTTACTTAAATACTTTGTTTTTGTGCATATGGTTTAGTTGAGACATTTCACTTGCCATACATGGATATTTGACATAGACATTTGACATGAACACTTTGACATATTATTCAATACATTTGACAATTGGTTGGTTTGGTTTGGTTAAATGATTAAGTAACGATGCGTGTGTAATATGATACAAACATGGTGGATACGCCGCTGGTACTTCCTATATATAAGTGTTTGTATGGTATTACATATGGTAGCGTTATTTGAATCATTTCAGTTTGAGACATAGAACATTTTATACAAGTAACATACTTTTCACGAGACATTTATTTACAAACAACTTATCTTATACAAACTCATTTTACGTGGTTATTCATTTGATCATGCATTATTCTCTTATTTATACATATCATCTAAACTTATTATTTTTCAAATGATTTATAATGACAAAGCAAAATTTCAAGGTTCACGACTAAACATTTTCTTAAACAGAAGTCATGAACCTTATTTTCACAAAACCTATGTACTCGCCAGCATTTCTTTGCTGACCTCGTTTTCACATATGTTTCAGGTATTGTTGGATGATATCGATTGATAAGATGCATGCTCACATAGGACTGGACAAGGCCTTAGTGACTCAATAACAATGATAGACTATGTTTATATAGTGTATTTAGATTTCCAGACGATGTAATTACTCAATGTTTAATAAAACGAAACACTTTTGATATCCATGGTTATGAAACATTAATTCTGTTGCAACACGCCCCGATGTTTCCGCCGCGATTTGTTGTCTTACGCGGTCGGGGTGTGACACAGGTGTCACATGGGTGTGCTTGTATTCGTATTCTTATTCTTGTATATTTTTGCCATGTATTGGGGTCGTATTCTGGCGTGTATTTATACGTACGAAAACACGTATTTCTTGTAATTATTAAGTATTCTTATAGTTAATGTTATATCAACTTTTCCGGAATAATATTTCTAGTAAAATAATTTAATATATATTTCCAAAATATATATTCCGAGAAATATTACTTAGAAAATTATTTATAATTTTCCTTTGGCAAAAATATTCGTATTTTCATATAAGTTCCAAAAATAATATATTTTTAAGTCTAACTTGGAAAATATATATATATATATATATATATATATATATATATGCATATATATATATATATGCCTATTTTTCCCCGAAAAATAATATATTCCGTTTTTGTTTGAGAAAATCTATATTTCTCCCAAAAGTAATATATCTTCTAATATTTCCAAGAAAATACATATTTTTATTCACCCAAAATAATATATTTTCTTATTGACAAAAATATGATTTAACTTTGTAATAATTGTGAAAATCATATTTTCATTCGCTTGATGTCCAAATATTATTTACCAAAATATACACATGAATAATATTTCCGGAATATTTTGTGAGTTAAATTCCTTTCTTCGGTTTTACTGGTATTTTGGGTATTTATTCCTTGGAATTTTGGTAATATTTTGGATTGTAATTTCTTGGTATTTTGATGTGTTATATTATTTCAGATCCTAAAATAATATAACTAATACACATAATATACAAATAATCACACACATGGTGCCTTCTAAATATATATTTCCTAAATACATATTTAGTCACTTTTATTTGTAAAAACAAACCTCCAATATTTATAATTTTTGAAACAAAAATTATGGCAAAGTTTATGTAAAAATTCATGGTTTTAAGCACACTTGTAATTATTTGTTTTAGAAATAATTTTCTAAGTGTTTAATTTTTAGAAAATTTTTGCCATAGTTTCCCCTAAAAATGGATATTTCCATACCTTGAAGGTGTATCATTTTCTTTTGTAAATCAACACAATCAACCAATAATCAACAATAAACAATCTACACTTACCAATCTTGCCAAAAGCAAGCATAATCTACTACTTCATGAACTTGAATATTTGTAAAAATTTGTAGTAACTTACTAGTGTTTTTATGAAGTCTTGTTACCCTTTAAAGTGTGGTTGATTCTTTAAAAACACCATTTTTAAAGAATTTAGATCTTTACAACTTACAATCTTATTTTCTAAAAATGTTTCTTCATGGATTTTTCTTGTTACACATATGCTTCTACACTTTATTAACCACAAAAAATAAGGTTTATTTGTGTAAGAACCACGATTTAGTAAAACTTTTATTTTTAACTTGGTTTCTTAGAAAATCACTCTTGAAATCTTAGATCTACAAGACTTACATTTGATTTTAATCATTATTTCACAAGAACACATTATATTCTTTCAAGTTCATGCTTAATGTGAGGATGATTCATTAAACTCTAACATGTTCATCCCCTCATCTTGCTAGATTATGTTTTTAATCATGATCTAGCAAGATCATATGATGATCTACATCATTTTCATAAGCAAACAATAATCAACACATAAACAACAGGATTTCTTCATGATTTAAGCTTATGTTCATGTTTCATTCTCTTGATTCTTAGTGTTCTTCAAGATTAACCTTATGTATCGTCTTTTAACCACTTGAATAACATGTAAAATGAAGAGTATACTGTTCTTACTACTAGCTCAAGGCTAGGGACGATCAATGGAAGAAATGAAGTGGATAAAAGCAAATGGTGAAGGTCCTTCAACTTCCGAAAGCTCCAAGCTTCCTTATACACCTTCTACCACCGTTGTATAGTAATGGAAATGGTGAAACACGATTGGATGATGGTGGTGGTGCTTGTGTGGTTTCGGCCGAGACTAGAGAAGGAGAGGAAGAGAATGATGGTGTTGGTGAGTTGATGAAAGAATGAAGGGTTATGGACTTGAGGTTTAACTTATAATCTTCCAACAATAATTAAACTAGTGTGTAATGTGTCTATAATAGTAAAACACGATCTAATTAAATAACCAAAGAAAATCATGTGTGGGGCCACCATGTTGGCCGTAGGTAGGTAGGGGGGTGGTCTAGAGTTAGGATGTAATGAGATAGTTAGTTTATAGTTGAAATCTAAGTGCTTAGTTAGGGTGTTTAGTTGTTAGGATGTTTATATAGTGTGTTATGATGTTTGGGGACCATAACTAGCTTGGTAATGTTAAAACAATGCTTCTAGTGAAAATTTGGTGTTTCGGGTAGTGTCCGGTTGTTCGGTTGGTTACCGGTTGCGTTAAGGTGCTAAACTATGTAGTTTAGTGTGCTTTATGTTACCTTTTGTGACAGTTTCGATTACCGACACTTAGGAAAGTATTCAGGACCATTTAAGCATATTTCTGCATGATATAAATGTGTTTAAATCCTGAATTTGCTGATTTTCTACAGAATTCTGCTGTTTATGTGAGTTTTAGGCACTTTCCGGCACTTAAACTATCACTAGAAAGGCAGTTTTGTGATCCTTACTTTCCTACACACTATACTAGTGTCATACATGGTTTCTGGCTCATTCTGTGTCTCTATACAATGTCTGTCAATCTACTGAACTCTGTCAGCATTTTTCTGATTTGCCGGATAACTGTGCTAACTGTGTTTCGTGCATCATTTGAGTCAATAAAGTTCTCATGCAATAATGACATGACATTAAGCAATATATGATGCACATGTATGTATATGGTAATAATCAGAAGCAATTCAAGTAATTAATTGTAATTTAGCACAGTTATTAAGCACTAATCATTATTTAATAAATGTACGGATGTATGCAAATTTGACAGTTCTCACATTCTCCCCCTGTTAAGAAAATTTCGTCCTCGAAATTTAAACTACATTAACTCCTTAAGGTTACATTATGCGTGTATGGATATGAATAATACTGAGGTAGACAACCACAAAACTGAATCAAGACTTAATCGAATCAGGTGAATCCAAGGACATACTTCAACAGTACGAACCCAACGGTAAAAAGGTATGTGTTTCAGAGATTGATGTCAGAAGATATGAGACGTATAGATGTATAATCTAATGTAACCTATTTCACAGGGGTTCAATAAAAGAGGATTTTTGACCGATAGAATTCCAAACGATCGTTTACAATATGCAAATGAGTTCTAGAAACAATAACATCCGCTAGATGAACTCAGAATCAGCAAGCTCAAATGTAATAGTGAAATGAAAATGATCCATCAACTTCCGAACAAATAAATGAATAAAATTAGTGTGTTTACATTATTGAATCGCGAGAATACACCGAAAGGAAATACAATCGAAAATGGTGTATTGTTGTCTCAATACGTAGTTGCATTAAGAATGTTTAAATGACTGGTCAAACAAAAGTATGTGTAGTTTCGAGTGAAACAGTTGACCATGATTAGCACAAGCGACAAGTTTATACTGACACCACAAGGTGCCGTAGTGAACGACATAATTCAATAACAGCGGTGACCGAACAAGTTCACCGTGTTTGAAATCAAATGAAAGTGTAATGAAGCAAACCTGAAAATTTGATTCAAACGGCATCGTAGGACTTTTTCAATTGAATATAGGACACCAAAGAACTACTGTTTCCGATCGAATGATGAAAAATAATGAATACTGCAAGGCATTTGATCGATAATGAAAGAATCATTAGGAGGTACACTGGAATATAAAATGAATTTATGTACCATTCTCTTAACACACGATTGCATTAGGACTGCTTCAATCATGATTAAACAGATCGAATTTAAAGCAAATTAATAAATGAATAATTAAATCCGTGCATGAGATGCGTAAACGAGATTAGCGCAAGCTTTAATTTAGTGAAAACATCACCACTAGGTGTCGAAATCAACAGACAAATTAATGGAGCCGTAGCCCAAACAAGTCTACTACGACTCGGAACAAATGAAACGCTTTCAAAAATGAATTTGAATATGATGCTCTCAATACATCATATAGTGTCTTGAATTGAATATGCAAAATGGACAAGTTCAAGCAATTGAACTTGGTTTCAGCGCAGTCTGACAATAACGTAGGTATCGACAAGGGAATTTCGGCATGGTTACAAAGATAAACCATGAATGTAACTTAAAAGAAAAGAAGTTTCAAGAAAGTGTGTTGACTTGATAGCAAAGGAGCCAACAATTACAATAATGTAGGTCATTCGAATCACAAATAAATAATTAGCTTTAGCAAATAATATTTGAACTTTGATGAAACGCTTATTCGACACGAAACCACATGCATAACAAATGGTGCATGCGTAACATATGAATTTCCAAGAAATGAAACAATGAGTGTTTGCTAAAATGAAGAAATGATCAAGTACCGAAGCAAATGAGTGTTCGCTCTAGTGAAGAAAATCGACATGATGCAACTACCATTAAGAGGAGTAGGAATGGGAAAATCTACTCATTAGATGCAAAAGTGGGAATTTCAATAAAAGAAATTCGAGTACTTTATTCGTTCGGTTAACTAAAATAGCTTGCATGACAGAGTAATAGTTTTTGCCCGTGTTAATAGACGTGGTTCTTACGTGGTGACCTTTAATGGATCTCGTCATAAGTTCCTGAAGGTCTTAAGTGCATGCTTCCTAAACCCTCAAAGTTCCGTATTCTGTGTGTATCTACTTTGTGCATCGTGTATGAAACACAGTATTAGCGTATGTTTAAAACAACTTGTTGACTCACTGTACCTTGGTATACTTTCTTCCTAAATTCACAGCTAATGATACTCGATCAACGTTCAATCTTAGAATTGTAGTTGGATCCTTGTAGTTAGTTAAATAAATTGTTAGTCCTCAGCAAGAGTTACCGACTATTGTTGGTTAGCTTGTTCGGCTCCTGGTAGTTGATGCTCATTCGAAAACTACCGTCGTTCTTCTTGACGAACAATACTGAAACTACCCAGGGAAAAAGCTTGCCTTATAAATCCCATATCTGGCAACTTCTAAAGCTGCGTTGACAAATCTTGTATCTCAGAAAGTGCAAGTCGATAGGGTGCCTTGGCTACAGACGCGGCGCCTGGAACCAAGTCGATGCAAAATTCGACTTGTCGTTGAGGAGGTAACCTTGGCGTGTCTTCGGGGAAGACTTCAGGATATTCCCTTACCACAGGTATATCTTCAAGCTTTGTTTCTTCGGCTTCCTTATCAACAACATGAGCCAAGAAGGCAACACATCCTTTGCGCGAAAACTTCCGTGCCTTCAAACGACTGATAATCCGTAGGGGTGTATCCTGGATTCTCCTCATGAATCACGATCGTTTCTTCATTCACCATCGGGATGCGGATAACAATCTCCGCTCGATTGCTCGACAACCAAACCATCCCAATTACAACATCGAAGCTTACCATTAGCTAATTCTATCGTGTACAGGATATCTAACTTTCTTGCTACTAAACCAAGTATACTCTTAAACTCTAGAGATGCGAAGCTAAAATTGGAAACAGTATCAAGCAGCACAGATGCATAACGTTGATAAATATGGGACGTACCGATGACCACGTTTGGTTCCCGGCGTGCTTCCCTAGCTCCGCTGTTGAGCTTTCATCCACGTGCCTGATTGTTTTTAGGGCAATATTTTCTGAAATGCTTTTTGTCTCCACAGTTAAAACAGCCTTGACCATGTCTTTGATCGTCACCCTTTCTGCCTTGATAGTCTTTGTTTCCTCCGTGATTCCCGCTACCATTTTGGCCTCCATTTCCACCTTCAGTACCTTGCCTGCACGTCTCCTTGACATGTCCCACCTTGCCACAGTTTTCACATTTCCCATATTTACATCGCCCGACATGATAACGTCGATAATTGTCGCACTTAGGTAGGATACCCATGTATTCTTTTCCCTTTTTGGCCTTCTTCTTGTTACTCGCCCAAGTACCCTTCTTGAAATTTACGAACTTCTTCTTGTTATCTCCAGATGGCTACACAAGTCTCCTTTTTCTCCTCCGAGGTGGAAAATTTTCCTAGTCTAACCGCTTCCTCAGTGAGCGTCACACTTAAATTGATAACATCGGTAATTGTTGGAGGCTTTGATGTTGTCACCATGCTCAGAATCTGAGGTGCCAATCCCCAGATGAAACGTTCGATCCTCTTGAACTCTGGTTCTACCATGTAGGGGACAACACGAGACAAATGATGGAATCTTTGCACATACTCAGCTAACTTTGAACCTTCCATCTTCAAGTTCCAGAACTCAGTTTCCAACTTCTGGATTTCTTCTCTTGAGCAGTACTTCTTATGCATTAGTTCTTTCAGTTCGTCCCATGTCAAATTATACGCAACAGCCACGCCCAACGTCTGAACCTGGAGGTCCCACCATGACAGAGTCCCATCTTGAAACAATCCAGATATGTACGTGACCTGATGCTATGGGGCGCATTTACTCAACCGCAAAACAGAATCCGTCTTCTCAGCCCAGCGCACAAAGGCTACGGCACCCCCAGTGCCGTCGAAATCCTGGGGCTCGCAGCTCAAGAACTGCTTGTAGGTGCAGCCTGCGACATAAGCAACATCATTCACATAAGCAACATCATTCACATAAGGGATCTGTGGAAAAGCTGCTGAAACAAAGGGATCGTCACGCGGGTGCTTACCAGAAGTACCTTCCCGGGGTGCGGGTATGTCCTGAAAGAAAAACGATAGGCATGTCAGTGCGATGGACGTCGGTCTCCATAGTGGGAAAAGGAGCAACATCAGCGGGTGCAGGCGGGGGAATAAATAGCTCAACAAAAGGAGGATCAACAGGTGCAGGAACTGGATCAGGTATAAGGGGTGCAATGTCTGGTAAACCAAAAGACACATGGTCAGGATCAGGAATCGGCTCAAGATCAATAGGCGCAACATCGGGCTGACCCAAAAGGAACAGAAGCTAGCTCAGGAGCAGGCTCTGGGTCATGTGGAGGTGTGGGATCTCGAGCAGGTGATAGTGCGGCAGACATAGTGGTGTTGCCGTCTGAGTCAGTAGCAAAAAGTTGCAATCCAGTCGTCTGTAAAGCTGCAGATGTCACAGACTCAAAAGAGTCTGAAACCGAGTGCAAACTAGTATCAAAGGATAACTCAATAACAGGGATCTCATGAAGTGGAATAGCAACAACGTTCTCGTCTAACTTTACATCATCATGGGCGCCATCAGGAGGACCATAAACAAACAAATCAACGTCATCATCAAACTACTCGTCGAGAGGTCAATCCTCGGGAGGAATGACCACAGGAGGTACAACATCGAGGATCGGAGTCGCGGTGTGCTCGCCATCAGGGTGACCAATGATAAGGTGATCATGGTCTGGAACAGGAATGACGAAAGGATCCTCGTTAGGGAAGCCATCATCAAGGGGTAAATCATCGCCAAAGCCTGGTAGCACGAACAGTTGGAAGTCATCCTCGTCCTTGGACCGCATGTCAGGATCACTCTCAGTGTCTGACTTATATATCTCTGGCGCGGGCATAACCTCGTCGTCTGACGCGACTGTCATCGGGTCGCGGGCATCCGACAACCCACTCTCTGAGGATAACATGCGTGCCTGTACTATCGTAACCCTAATCATATGTACGTAAAGTAACCACTAACACCCAATATATGCAAACAAAGGCAATGTATCATGTAATCATGTACCCTTCTTATTCCTCATGAAATCTTTCTATCCTTCCTAGTCTCCCAGAGTAAACCACCTAGTCTCCCAGACTAAACCAACCAGTCTCCTAGACTAAACCACCTAGTCTCCCAGACTAAACCAACCAGTCTCCCAGACTAAACCACCAAGTCTCCCAGACTAAACCACCAAGTCTCCCAGACTAAACCAACCAGTCTCCCAGACTAAACCACCTAGTCTCCCAAACTAAACCAACCAGTCTCCCAGACTAAACCACCTAGTCTCCCAGACTAAACCAACCAGTCTCCCAGACTAAACCACCTAGTCTCCCAGACTAGACCACACATGCAAACCTTGCAATCGTGTTTCTTGTCTTTCCTTTTGTAAAAATGTTTGTTTCCCTGGATCTGGGCGTTTTGTGTATGCAATGAAAACATGTTGTAAAATATTTTCGTGAGAGCCCTAATGATTGTAGTCTAGACTCGAGAAGGAATCCTAGTTCGCTGTAATCGAAGCTCTGATACCAAAATGTCACACCCTGACGTTTGCAGAAGCGTGATTTGGTGTGACTTGCTTAATATCATTGCATTCAACCATAACAAACAACTATATGATAAAACCAGATTTTCATCCATAGATAGTTTTCAAAATAATACAACCGTCATTGTTTAACATCAAACTAAGATTTCTAGTTTACATAACAACCCATTGTTTAAATTCTCTACTGGACCTCACAAAAGCTACTTAACAAAACAAGGCTTTAAACCATGTATCCTGTCAAAGATATAATACATGATCCAAACCCTTCAACGTTGGATGACATCATTTATTGAAGACACATCTTGTAAACTTCTACGCCCGCTAGATCCATTCTTAATTCCCTGAAATACATGTAGTTTGAAAACATCAACAAAAGTTGAGCGAGTTCATGTGTTTAGTATGTGTGCACGAATAAACCTAGGAACCATTTGTAAGTATGTATGTATGTTCTTGAAAACCGGTATGAAAGCAACAAGGAAACAGATCAATTAATGTGTAGCTAATACATTAATATTTGTGACGTGATGCAGGAAGACTCAAACCTAGCAGACTTTCTCTCTGGCACTAAGACATAGTCACCACATGGTCCACTCGGGGGATGCATTGGTGGGGCTCGCTACACCCAAATAGATCTATCACTCATGTCCCTCGGTCCTACAAAGAGGATTGATGGTCTTAAGCGTCATACCCACCACTCACATAATGATCTAGCAGTACCCTTCCTTAGCTAACCATACCACGTATAAACGTTTGTAAACGGTTTGTAACATGTACTTCACCCCCGAAGTTATAAAACCAAAAACAGTTAAAGAAAAAGGGGGAACATGAACTCACAGGTTTGCGTTCTTCGAATCCGCCTGTAACTCAAAGTTTCCTCTGGTGTACACGACTACCTACAACGTACTATGGTCTATTAGACGAGCGAGACTTGCCTTGACTTAGTATTAATTAGTGTCTTTGAGTTACGTTTCCAAGTGTCTTCATCATTATTCCAAGTTATATAATTATTTGTTAAAATAATAATTATTTTTACTTAAATTATTTTTATTAAATTTTTGTAATATTAGTTAAAACAATATATATTTTAACCTGATACTTTTCAAGTATTTATACATGTATTTCCTTCCCAAGGATGGGTGTACTTGTATTCGTATTCTTATTCTTGTATATTTTTGCCATGTATTGGGGTCGTATTCCGGCGTGTATTTATACGTACGAAAACACGTATTTCTTGTAATTATTAAGTATTCTTATACTTAATGTTATATCAACTTTTCCGGAATAATATTTCTAGTAAAAATAATTTAATATATATTTCCAAAATATATATTCCGAGGAATATAACTTAGAAAATTATTTATAATTTTCCTTTGGCAAAAATATTCGTATTTTCATATAAGTTCCAAAATAATATATTTTCAAGTCTAACTTGGAAAATATATATATATATATATATATGCTTATTTTTCTCCCAAAAATAATATATTCCGTTTTTGTTTGAGAAAATCTATATTTCTTCCAAAAGTAATATATCTTCTAATATTTCCAAGAAAATACATATTTTTATTCACCCAAACATAATATATTTTCTTCTTGTCAAAAAAATGATTTAACTTTGTAATAATTGTGAAAATCATATTTGCATTCGCTTGATGTCCAAATATTATTTACCAAAATATACACATGAATAATATTTCCGGAATATTTTGTGAGTTATATTCCTTTGTTCGGTTTTACCGGTATTTTGGGTATTTATTCCTTGGAATTTTGGTAATATTTTGGATTGTAATTTCTTGGTATTTTGATGTGTTATATTATTTCAAATCCTAAAATAATACAACTAATACACATAATATACAAATAATCACACACATGGTGCCTTCTAAATATATATTTCCTAAATACATATTTAGTCACTTTTATTTGTAAAATCCAACCTCCAATATTTATAATTTTTGTAACAAAAATTATGGCAAAGTTTATGTAAAAATTCATGGTTTTAAGCACACTTGTAATTATTTGTTTTAGAAATAATTTTCTAAGTGTTTAATTTTTAGAAAATTTTTTGCCATTCTTTCCCCTAAAATTTGAGGTTTCCATACCTTGAGGGTATATCATTTTCTTTTGTAAATCAACACAATCAACCAATAATCAACAATAAACAATCTACACTTACCAATCTTGCCAAAAACAAGCATAATCTACTACTTCATGAACTTGAATATTTGTAAAAATTTGTAGTAACTTACTTGTGTTTTTAGCAAGTCTTGTTACCCTTTAAAGTGTGGTTGATTCTTTAAAAACATCATTTTTAAAGAATTTAGATCTTTACAACTTACAATCTTATTTTCTAAAAATGTTTCTTCATGGATTTTTCTTGTTACGCATATGCTTCTACACTTTATTAACCACAAAAAATAAGGTTTATTTGTGTAAGAACCAAGATTTAGTAAAACTTGTATTTTTAACTTGGTTTCTTAGAAAATAACTCTTGAAATCTTAGATCTACAAACTTACATTTGATTTTAATCATTATTTCACAAGAACACATTATATTCTTTCAAGTTCATGCTTTTTGTGAGGATGATTCACTAAACTCTAACATGTTCATCCCCTCATTGTGACACCTGTGCCATTTCAACCATCAAACAACTGCCAAACCAATGAAATATTGTATTTCATACTAGGGATTTGTAAAAATATGTGTATCGTTTACACATATCAACTCTTGTTCGATTTTAAGCTTTAAATCGCTTTCTGGAGGGTTATACGCGCTCTGATGCGTAAATATAACCAGTTTAATCCAACGAACACTCTGGAATAGTGAAATAGGCTTAACATACCTTAAATAACCTTTACATAACTTAGAAATAAGTTTTGAAGGCTTTGGTATGGCAAAAACAAGTTAATTCGCCTACAGGGACTAAACTTGACAAACTACGAAAGTATGCCAATATTGAACTGTAACAGACATTTCGGAACATGAACATAAGTTAAACATACCATAAATATCCTTTACATAGCTTAGAAATAGGCTTTGTGGGGTTCGGTATGCTAAAACAAACTTTTGGGTCATTCAGGGACTAAAAGTGTAAAAAAGTGCACAAGTTTGCACTTTCGCGCATAACTCACGTTCTGAATACATCCGGACATTCAAAAATTTATGTAAGCATGACTATATTATGCTTTAGTGTTTGTCTTAAGAAAAATCCATTCGTCGCGTCATTTGGATCGTTTTTCGCGCTTATGCGCATTCCGTCATAATTAAGCGAACATCGCGTTCGTACGACCAAACGAACCAACACCTGGCATATTTTTGAGCATGTTTCATGTCCACAATGTTTAGGCATCATTTTAGGGCCTTAAAGTTGGCTTTATGGGCCTTAGAAGTGTCGGGAATGGCCTTAAAACACAACAGGGACTGAAACTGTCAAAATGGAAACTTATTTGCTGATCAGAAGCTCCAGGCGGCCCGCCTGAGCTTTGTCTGATCCTGAAGCGGGCCGCATCAGCCTCTCTGATCAGATAAGATCGCTTAATCAGCGAATTCTAGCTGTTTAATCCTCAACCACATACTCACACTTGACCTTTCAGCTGATTATGGGCCATTTTTAGTCACCTTAACTTTCCAACAAGTGTACGCATGAGATTTGAGCACGGTTTCCATGAAACGATCTTAACGGTTACCCGAAAACTATAAATACCCCACCCCCATTTACTTCAAACTCACTAGAATCTGATCTAAAAGACTCTAAGTTGAAACCATTGTTTCATACCTGAGTTATTTGGATCTAGATTAACATTCGGGGACCCTTCGTAAGTATTCTTTCGTTCTTTTATTGCTTTTCGAGTCTGAAAGTCAAACTTTGTTTGACTTTCTGTGTTGACCAGTTTATGGTCAATGCGAAGTTCGTTTGAACTTCGCAACGTAAGTGTAATCACGTTGGTTATAGTCCCTTGGGACTATGCCTACTGATTACCACGTTGTCTAGGGTCGTAGGGTAAGCGATCTAATAAATCGCTTATACCTTCGAACCCGACCCATTTGGTCGATCATTAGGATCCGACCAAATACATTAGGTGACCATAGTAGGTATGGAATAACCTTCCGAGGTTATACCCTATGGTCACATCGTTTGAGTAGTTGTATGATAGGTAGTTTATATCCCTTAGGTAAATTACCAGAATACCCTTTTCATGTATAATTGGTAATTAAGCATATGTAACCTAAACTTTTGTCACATAACGGATTATGTAACATGTTTAGGCATATAACACTTGTCATAGGGCTAGTTAGGCGGTCTGAACGCGTTTCACGCGAACGACGCGTTAAAGTAGCATAAGCTACCTAAACGGGTCGTAATGGGTCACAAGCACTTAGGCTAGGTTTCATTTAGTATGTAGGCTTTGTTAAACCATACTACATGAGTTCCCATACTCATTTGGTTTACGAGCCCTCATTCTATCCGATCCTCCGATATAGGTCCGGTTTATTAACATAGTTACCTATATTAGGTGCCGTTTGATTTCCGTGATCTCTAGCATTGTTTGGTTGTTACTCAAGGACTTCTAAACAATCTCAGGTGAGTACATAGACCCCTCTTTTACGGTTTTCCAAACTTTTTTGGGGTGAAGCATGTGTACCTATCTGTTATTTTCATGTTTTCCAAAAGTATAATTGATTATACATGTTAGTACTTATCTGTTGACAAACTGAATGACTATCTATGGTTTAAACACTAATTTTTCAAAGACTATAACATAAATTGTTGAATTGTACTTATTTTGTTCACCAGACCGGTTGTTAGTATGATATAGCGCTATAGGATTTGACACCCCATTCCTGTTGTCATGGAATGTCTGAAACCAATTTGTTTCTCCATCCAAATAGGGATTTCCTTTGTGGTATCCCTATAGTCTCAAAGGTGTATTTTGATGCACTAGGTCTGAATGAATTCTTAAATCACACTTTTAAAGTATAGTTTGATATACTCTCATGTGTGGTATTGTACAAAACCAACATATATTTTGTTAATCATCCAAAGCATATTTTGATATGTTATTTATGAAACCAAAACATAGTTTAATATGTTATTTACAAATCCAAAGTATACTTTTAATATGCTACTATAAGGTTATTCGTTTAGCCTTACATTTATTTATATATATCATTTTGGTTACACATTACATGATTTACATTGGACACATAAACATTATTGACATTGGTTATACATTTCATGACTTACATCTTGACATAAACATTTTGACACATTATTCAATACGTTTGGCAATTGGTTTAAACATAGACATCTTACATTGTTGGTTTGGTTTGAGTAAGTGATTAAGTAACGAGGCGTGTGTAATATGATACAAGCATGGTGGATACGCCGCTGGTACTTCCTATATATAAGTGTTTGTATGGTATTACATATTGTATCGTTACCTGAATCATTTCAATTTGAGACATATAACATTTTATACAAATAACATACTTTTCACAAGACATTAATTTACAAACAACTTATCTTATACAAACTCATTTTTCATGGTTACTCATTTAACCATACATTATTCTCTTATTTATACATATCATCTGATCTTATCGTTTTTTTTCAAATGATTTACAAGACAAAGCAAATTACAAGGTTCATGACTAAACATTTTCTCAAACATAAGTCATGAATCCTATTTTCACAAAACCTATGTATCTCACAGGCATTTTTATGCTGACGTACCTATTTTTATACATGTTTCAGGTACTGCTTTGCAATGATTGTTGATACATGCTACATTTAGGATGGACTCGTGCCTTAGCAACTTTAAAAACTTGGAAGATCATAGTTGTACTTATTTGATTGTATTAAAACAATGAGTTCATTTATTCAATAAAACAGAATTTATTTATGCCATGGTTATGAAACAATAATTCTGTTACAACACTCCCCGACGTTTCCGCCACGTCTAGTTGCTTTACGTGGTCGGGGTGTGACACTCATCTTGCTATATTATGTTTTTAATCATGATCTAGCAAGATCATATGATGATCTACATCATTTTCATAAGCAAACAATGATCAACAAGTAAATCAACACATAAACATCATGATTTCTTCATGATTTAAGCTTATGTTCATGTTTCATTTCCTTGATTCTTAGTGTTCTTCAAGATTAACCTTATGTATCATCTTTTAACCACTTAAATAAGATGTAAAATGAAGAGTATAGTGTTCTTACTACTAGCTCAAGGCTAGGGATGATCAATGCAAGAAATGAAGTGGATAAAAGCAAATGGTGAAGGTCCTTCAACTTCCGAAAGCTCCAAGCTTCCTTATACACCTTCTACCACCTTTGTATAGTAATGGAATGGGTGAAACAAGATTGGATGATGGTGGTGGTGCTTGTGTGGTTTCGGCCGAGACTAGAGAAGGAGAGGAAGAGAATGATGGTGTTGGTGAGTTGATGAAAGAATGAAGGGTTATGGACTTGAGGTTTAACTTATAATCTTCCAACAATAATTAAACTAGTGTGTAATGTGTCCATAATAGTGAAACATGATCTAATTTTATAACCAAAGAAAATCATGTGTGGGGCCACCATGTTGGCCGTAGGTAGGTGGGGGGGGGGTCTAGAGTTTGTATGTAATGAGATAGTTAGTTTATAGTTGAAATCTAAGTGCTTAGTTAGGGTGTTTAGTTGTTAGGATGTTTATATAGTGTGTTATGATGTTCGGGGACCATAACTAGCTTGGTAATGTTAAAACAATGCTTCTAGTGAAAATTTGGTGTTTCGGGTAGTGTCCGGTTGTTCGGTTGGTTACCGGTTCGTTAAGGTGCTAAACTATGCAGTTTAGTGTGCTTTATGTTACCTTTTGTGACAGTTTCAATTCCCGACACTTAGGAAAGTATTCAGGGCCATTTAAGCATATTTCTTCATGATATAAATGTGTTTAAATGCTGAATTTGCTGATTTTCTACAGAATTCTGCAGTTTATGTGAGTTTTAGGCACTTTCCGGCACTTAAACTATCACTAAAAAGGCAGTTTTGTGATCCTTACTTTTCTACACACTATACTAGTGTCATACTTGGTTTCTGGCTCATTCTGTGTCTCAATACAATATCTGTCTATCTACTGAACTCTGTCAACATTTTTCTGATTAGCCGGATAACTGTGCTAACTATGTTTAGTGCATCATTTGAGTCAATAAAGTTCTCATGCAATAATGAGATGACATTAAGCAATATATGATGCACATGTATGTATATGGTAATAATCAGAAGCAATTCAAGTAATTAATTGTAATTTAGCACAGTCATTAAGCACTAATCATTATTTAATAATTGTATGGATGTACGCAAATTTGATAGTTGTCACAGTTTTGACTCGTCTATACCACCAAAGGGTATCTTTAATTGACTAACAAACCACCAAAGGGTTTGTTAAAATCATCGAGTTATGTCGTTACCCACATTACCCCATAACCATGGCGATAGTCCGATAACAGGATTTGTCAGATCCTATGGTACCATAACATCCTAGGACAGATGATTAGTTTTCAAGGCGGTTTTGAAATTTATGTTCTTGTTGAGGTCGTCGCCTAAGGATAGGTGACGGTATTGTTTTATGACTAAACGCAAGTAAACTCGCGTTAGGGTCCTAGGAAGGTTATAGACTAGGTCAAAGCATTACTAATAACCTAATTCCCTATAACCATGGGCTCTGATACCAACTTTTCGGTCACACCCCGACCACGTAAAACAACAAAACGTGGCGGAAACGTCGGGGAGTGTTGTAACAGAATCATTGTTTCATAACACATGGAAATTGAAATATTGTTTTATTGATTAAAAGAGTTACAATGTCTTGACAATCAAAGAAATATAACATAAATAACTAGTCTTGCATCTTTTATTGTCACTAAGGCCCAAGTCCGCCTAAGTGTATCTTGATAAATCTTATGCATCATATCCTGAAACACATGTGAAAATAGGTACGTCAGCATAAAAATGCCTGTGAGATACATAGGTTTTGTGAAAATAGAATTCATGACTTATGTTTAAGAAAATGTTTAGTCATGAACCTTGTAATTTGCTTTGTCTTGTAAATCATTCGAAAAGTGATAAATAAACCAAATGATATATATGTATAAAAGAATAATACATGCTTAAGTAAATAACCAAGTAAAATGAGTTTGTATTAGATAAGTTGTTTGTAAAACAATGTATTGTGAAAAGTATGTTATTTGTATAAAATGCTATATGTCTAAATCGAAATGATTCAAATAACGCTACGATATGTAATACCATACAAGCACTTATATATAGGAAGTACCAGCGGCGTATCCACCATGCTTGTATCAAATTACACACGCCTCGTTACTTAAATCACTTACTCAAACCAAACCTCCAAAGTAAAATGTTTATGTATAATCAAATGTCAAAATGTTTATGTCTAATGTAAATCATGAATTGTGTATATCAATGTCAAAATGCTTATGTCTAATGCAAATCATGTAATGTGTATCCAAAATATCATGTATGGTAGGTGAAATATATCAACTAAACCATATGTAAAATGCACAAAAACAAGGTATTGAAGTAAGACATGGTTTAAATCAAAGTTATGTTTTGTGGAACAAATGCATGCTATACTGATATAAACATCTATGCGGTATTGTGAAATGCATACATCCAAGCCTTGCGACTGTAGAATAAACCCTAGCACAAAGTCTAAGGTCCACCTAGAAATGTATTCGGATTCGGTCATTCCTTCCACCCAAACAAACCTAGGGTTCAGGAATGGGAGTTGTCAAGTCCTATGGTACCACTACCTACTACCGAGCAGCATGATCGGTGTTAATGAATGTATATTGTCCCATTTAAACAAACCAAATGTCATACCAAAATGTAAGCATGTGATGAATAACAAATGTACTAAGTATGCACACAATGGACATACATTGCATAAAATGTAATGTAAAACAATGTACTAAGTATGCACACAATGGACATACATAGCATAAAATGTAATGTAAAACGATGTACTAAGTATGCAACAAAGGACATACATAGCAAAAACACAATTAAATCATGTACTTTAAATGTACTAATGAACATAGCAAGTATATGATGTGAAAACAGGAAAGCATGAAAGTAACAAGTAGGCACATGTGTTTCACCCCAAACCAGTTTGAAAACGGTAAAAGAGGGGTCTATGTACTCACTTGAGATTGCTCAATAGTCCTAGGATAACCACCAAGCAATGCTAGAAGATCTCGGAATCAAACGGTACCTAATATAGGTAACTACATTAATAAACCGGACCTAAATCAGAGGATCGGATAGAATGAGGGCTCGTAAACCAAATGAGTATGGGAACTCATGTAATATGGTTTAACAAAGCCCACATACTAAAATGAAACCTAACCTAAGTGCTTACGACCCATTACGACCCGTTTAGGTAGCTTATGATACTTTAACGCGTCGTTCGTGTAAAACACGTTCGGAACGCCTCACTAGTCCTATGACAAGTAAAATATGCCTTAACATGTCTAATATTGTTGCCAAATCAGTTTAGATGTTAAAAGTTATGTTACATATGCTTAAAATGAATTTTGGCGTAAAAAGGGCATTTTGGTAATTTACCTAAGGCATATAAACTACCTATCATAAAACTAACTAAACGTCGTGACCATAAGGTATAACCTCGGAAGGTTATTCCCTATACAACTATGGTCACCTAATGTATTTGGTCGGATCCTAATGAGTGACCAAACGGGTCGGGTTCGAAAGTATAAGCGATTGTTTAGATCGCTTACCTTACGACCCTATATAAGCACTAAACTAAAAGTGACTAGCTAAGCATGTTAAAACATGCTTAACTAAGTTTAGAAAACAGGTTTGGTATCAAAACAAATGGTTTTGATACCTAAGAGTAGTTTGGTTACAAAATACACAAGAATACGCATTTTGGCCGAAACTACGACTCGTCACTGAGCCTAGATAACGTGGTAATCAGTAGGTATAGCCACTAGGGACTATAACCATCGTGATTACGCTCACGTTAGGAAGTTCAAACGAACTTCGCGTTGACCATAAACTGGTCAATGCAGAAAGTCAAACATAGTTTGACTTTAACGCTAAAACGAATGAAAAGAACGAAAGAACACTTACAAAGGGTCCCCGCAAGTTTGATCTTCCAAGTAATCTCAGGTAGGAAGTGTATAAACACAACCACTTAGAGAAAAACTCAGAATTCAAGTGGGTTTTGATCAAGGCATGGGGGGGGGGTATTTATAGTTTTTGGAGAGCCGTTAAGATCGTTCCTCGAAAACCGTGCTTCAATCTCCACCCTACACCTCAAGACCATGGTTTTACAAAACCATTTGAGCCCATGGTATTGCCCAAAACCATGTGCAAAGGTGGAATAGGCCAGATTCAATGTTTCTACATTCTGCTGATATGGGGACTGCTTACAGATCGTAAGGGTTATGGCTTACGGTCCGTAAGCCATCAACTTTGGCAAAATGACAGTTTTGGTCCCTGTTATGCAATAAAGCCATTTCCGACACGTTTAAGGCCCGTTAACCCCATTTCAAAGCTCTAAAATGAAGTTAAAGTATAGGGAACTTAAAATGTGCTCAAAAATATCTCGGATGTCGGTTCGTTTGGCCGTACGGTTGCGCTGTTCGGTTAATTACGACGGAAGTCGTAACGAACGCACAAACGGTCCAAAATGCGCGACGAATGGAATTTTGACAAACCAAACACTAAAGCAAAATATTATAATGCTTACATAAATTTTTGGATGTCCGGATGTATTCAGAACGTAAGTTATGCTCGAAAGTGCAAACTTGTGCACTTTTGACGCTTTTAGTCCCTGAATGAGCCAAAAGTTTATTTTAGCACACCGAACCCCTCAAAGCCTATTTCTAAGCTATGTAAAGAATATTTATGGTATGTTTAACTTATGGTCATGTTCCGAAATGTCTGTTACAGTTCAAATTGGCATACTTTCACAGTTTGTCAACTTTAGTCCCTGTAAGCTATTTAACTTGATTTTGCCATACCAAAGCCTTCAAAACTTATTTCTAAGTTATGTAAAGGTTATTTAAGATATGTTAAGCCTATTTCACTATTCTGGAGTGTTCGTTGCATTAAACTGGTTATATTCACGCATCAGTGCGCGTATAACCTTCTAGAAAGCGATTTAAAGCTTGAAATCGAACAAGAATTGATATGTGCAAAGGATACACATATTTATACAAATCCCAAGTATGAAATACAATATTTCATTGGTTTGGTATTTGTTTGATGGCCGTGGAGGCACAGGTGTCACAGTTATGTAGGTAACGACCGAATCTGTTGATTGTTAACTTACCCTTTGGTGGTTTGTTAATACGAGAAATGAGATAGTCGAGTCATGAAGGTTTGAATGTTATTAGCGAGACGACCAAAATTATTTTCACAATTAAAACGAATACGATTTGGAGACGAGTTAAACGATTTGAAACGACTGAAACGAGATAAACGATTTGATTAAACGATTGGTTTTGGGTAGTGATTGGATAATGGGATGGGTGTAGCATGATAAAAGCATGGTAGATATGCCGTGGTACATCTTATATATAAGTGGTTTTTTCATATTACATTTCATGTCATTATTTAGTTCACTTGGGAAACGATTTTGAAACGATGTCACACAACGAGGTTTTCAAAATGATATAAACCATACGAGTTTTATTAACGAGATATTTTACAAGTTGGCTTATTAAAACAAATTTTTTGGGGTTAAGAATCATGGCTACAAGATTTTATAAACTATAACCATCTTGATTGGAGTTGGTTAATCATGTTGCAAAACATTTTTCAAAATGAAGTTTGTATTCGACTCTTGTAGTCTAATGAGTTACTGCAACATATAATCGAGCCATGATTCCGATACTCTTATAAAACCTATGTGCTCGCCAGCATTTCTTTGTTTTTACATATGTTTCAGGTGGTGTTACGTGATATCGATTGCTAGGATGCATGAGTCACATAGGATCTGGACGAGGCCTTAGTGACTTAATAACGATAATAGACAATGTTTAATTTGTTTGTTTGATTTAAGACAATGTAATTTACTAAATGAATCAATAAAACAAAACTTTTAATTACCATGGTTGTGAAACGATGATTCTGTTACAACACTCCCCGACGTTTCCGCCATGGTTTGTTGTTTTACGTGGTCGGGGTGTGACAGACGAGTTGGTATCAGAGCCAATGGTTATAGGGAATTAGGTTATTATTAATGCTTTGACCTAGACTATAAATTTCTAGGACCCTAACGCAAGAAATTGCGTTTAGATTTTAAAACAATACCGTCACCTATCCTTAGGTGATAACCACAACGAGAACACAATAACAAATCCTCTTTGAAAATTAATCATCTGTTCGAGGATGATTGATTACTAGGTTTTGAACCCTCTGTTATAAGGTTTTGAACCCTCCCAGTTTTCAAAATCTCGTCAAAGTTTGGGTCTAAATAATGTGAACACGTGCAAACTGGAAGAGTGAATGCCTGTACCCTGAGTTTTCTGTCTAAGGCTAGAGTGTTCGTACAAATCCGCAGTATCGGACCAGTCACTCTTACCTGGGAACTCTTGGGGTGAGTGTTCACTTATAGGCGAGCATGTCTTCGGTGATACATTATTATGACCTATTTACTTTGATTAGTCGTTGCGTGTCGTTTGTTTGTTCGAGGTAACAAACGAATGATCGCCTTCCTTGTGTTTTGTCGATGTTTTCAACACCTCCTTTATTTTGTTTTTCCAATTGTCAACCTCACTCGTTTCTCATGTTTTCTTTTAGACAATGTGTCACACCCTGGCTTTGCGGAAGCGCGGTTAATTTGGTGTGACTTCTTAATACCAGAGCTTAACCACAACAAAGCTATATGAAATAAAACCATGCAAGATCATCCATTCGATTAAGTTTTAAAAACCAAATACAATAACATTGTCTTAACGGAAACACATCCTAACGACATTGATCAACAAACACAAACATCAACATGACATAAACACAGTTTAAGGACTGTGACTTGTCCAGGAAAGAGTCACATTCCCCAAACCCGGATGACCTCGTAACTAGTGCAGCGGGAAAACGTGTCATACCGCGCCAGATCCTTTAATTCCCTGAAATACATGTAAGTTGAAAAATCAACAATAATGTTGAGCGAGTTCATGTGTAAGTGAGTAAATAAACCTTTGTAAGTATAAAAATCCTGGTATGTAGCAAATAAGGGGCATGCTCAAGCACTGGGTCAGGAGCAGGGTCCAGTGGCTGCTCGGGATCATCAAAGGCCATCTCAAAATCAAACTCAGGGTCGATGGGATCAACTGGGTCAACTGGGTCGACTGGATCCTCCATAGGCTGATCCATGGGTAAAAACTCTATATCCTCATCTGGGTCGAATCCTGGGGGAAAGACAGGATCGGAATCCTCCACATCATCGTGGTCGAAAGCAAAACTAGGAATAGGGGCAACAGAGGATGCCTGGTCGGGATCTGATCCATGTGAGAAGTGCTGCGCACTCTGGGTGTGTGAAGGTGCGGAGGCCACAGACTCGGAAGAGTCTGGGACCGGAGAGTGAGCGGGTGACTCCTCGGCGGGAGCATCTGTGATCATCAAGAGATCTCCAGCAGCAAGAAGGGCCTCGCCCTGAACCTCATCCTCTAAGGGCTCATCATCATACAGATCGACGTCGTCATCATCGCCGGCGTCGAGAAGCAAATCGTAAGCAGGATATGAAGCAAGTGGTATGGGAGCAGGGATCTCCACTAATGGTAGGTCCCCGGCCAAAGGGCCATCAGCGAGCTCATCAGCACCATCAGGTAAAGCAAAGGGCTGAAAGTCGTCCTCGTCCGTGCTAGTAACGTCGGATGTGTGGACCTCGTGCTCTGAAGACTCTAGGTCATCTGATACTATAGGTCTAGGTCCTGTGATGTCTGAGTCACCTGTGCCAGAGGTGTCCATGGTGTCTGTAACATAAATACAAACATGCACAAACAGTCAATCATACAATCAATTAATCACATAAGTCACCAAGTAAGCATTCAAATAATTCTCCTAGTCCCACTAGCCTCCCAGCCTCCCAGACTGCTCTTCCTAGTCCCACTAGCCAATTCTCCTAGTCCCACTAGCCAATTCTCCTAGTCCCACTAGCCAATTCTCCTAGTCCCACTAGCCAACTACCTCGATCTCCCAGACCGAGCCTCGGCCTCCAAGACCGAGCCTCAGCCTCCAAGATTGAGCCTATAAATAATAAATAAAATGTGCTCAACATTTGTTTATAAAAGTTTTGGATCTGGACTTAAGTGGTATGCAGTAAAAATGTTTTCGTGAGAGCCCTAGTGATCATAGTCTAGACTCGAGAAAGAATCCTAGTTCGCTATGATCAGAGCTCTGATACCAAGCTGTCACACCCTGGCTTTGCAGAAGCGTGGTTAATTTGGTGTGACTTCTTAATACCATAGCTTAACCATAACAAGATCATCCATTCGATTAAGTTTTAAAAACCAAATACAATAACATTGTCTTAACGAAAACACATCCTAACGACATTGATCAACAAACACAAACATCAACATGACATAAACACAGTTTAAGGACTGTGACTTGTCCAGGAAAGAGTCACATTCCCCAAACCCGGATGACCTCGTAACTAGTGCAGCGGGAAAACGTGTTATACCGCGCCAGATCCTTTAATTCCCTGAAATACATGTAAGTTGAAAAATCAACAATAATGTTGAGCGAGTTCATGTGTAAGTGAGTAAATAAACCTTTGTAAGTATAAAAATCCTGGTATGTAGCAAATAAGGAAAAAGAGAGATCACCAATGGTTTGCAAGGCCATTGATATGTGTGAAGTGCAAGTAGGAAGACTCAAACCTAGCAGATTTAGCGTTGGGTACAAAGTCACCCCGAGGTCCGTTCTGTTTGGGCCTGGGGCTGGGCTCGCTACACCCAGATAGATCTACCGCTTACGTCCCTTGGTCCTACAATGAGGATTAATGGTCTACAGTTCCCGCCTACCACTCACATGATCTAAGTAGTAACCCTCCTTACGCTAACCATACCATGTATAAAGTACTCGTAATCATAGTAACATGTATTTCACCCCCGCAGTTTAGAAAACTGAACACAGTTAAGAGAAAAGGGGGACATGAACTCACAGTGGTGCGTCTCTACCAAGTATGTCTCCTGATCAAGCAGCTGTGTGACGACCTACACGTACTAATTCTATTAGACGGACGGCCGTGCCTTAGCTTTATGGTTTAAGTTTTTGGGAAATAGTTAGACAACTATTTCGTGTTTATATTCTGTATATACTTGGTAATCATTTTCCTTCCCAAGGATGGGGGATTTAATACATGTGTGTTCGAAATATATTATTAAGTCTCACTTAAAATATATTTTATTTCTAACTCCAAAATATAAATATTCTTCTCAAAAATATTATATTTTCCATAAATTTTCCCAAAATAATACCTTGACAAAAATACGCGTTAAGTCATATTTTCTCAAATGCGTAAGTTACGTTTTAAATGATCGAGTGGTAATAATAATTACCGGTGTAACTTATATATTTATCGTAGAGACGTTCGTATTATTTTGGATCCATTATCATTCGTTAGTATTATTTTTACCCTAAAAATAATACTAGTATTTTCACAAAATAATCATAAACACATATCAAGTGACTTTATGAAAAATATATACTAAATATATATTTACCAAGTTTTATTTTGTGAAATCCCACCTCCGATGTTTTGTAAATAAAGTCGTGGCGAAATCTATAATTTGAAAACAAGTCGAAAAGTATTTCTAACACTTACAGTGAAAATAATTCTAAGTGTTAGGTTTTTAGAAAAATTTCGCCAGAGTTTCCTCTGTAACTGGAGGTGGCCACGCTTTTAAGCGTATCATTTTCTTTCATAAATCAAACCAACATTCTTTTCATTCGATCAAAACAATGTCCAAAACAACAAACTAGTAAATAAGTATGTATATCGCATAAATTACATGAACTTGCGTTTTATCCGAGAATAGAAAGTAAATTCCATTACTTTTAGTGGATTTTTATATAAATCAATCCGGTTTCGTAAAAACCCCGTTTTTAAAGAAATTCCATCTTTACAACTTCTCGTCATCTTTTTCAAAAATAGTTATTTTGTCGAAAGTGTGTGCTACACAAGTGTTTACACACTTGTGTGTTCTAAAAATCATTCGTGTTAGTGTAAGATCCGTCTTTAGAAAACACGATTTCTTTGATACTTGGTTCTTTGAAAGTACCGCTTGTAGATACGTAGATCTACTAGTTTAAAACACTATTTCACAAGCAAAATCGCTTTTACACAAGTTCATGATTCGTGTGTGGTAGAGTTTCATCCTTTAACCCTTGTTACCTCCAAAACAACCTTATGTCATGATCCAAGGTCATGACCAACCCGGGTTAAATGACGATCCGAGCTACCACAACATAGATCGGGTCCAAATAATCACAAAAATCAATTACTACAAGTTTTACACAACAAACAAGCTTTTAACCATCACTTTTAGTGTTTTTAGTAGACTTTTATGCTTCATCTTGTATGTTTGCGACTTTTAACCGTTACATATCATTTTAACCACTTCAAAATAGTTCGAGAGGGTGATTATAGCAACTTACTACTAGCTCGAGGCTAGGGAAGAATCTAAGCGCAAAATGAGAGGATAAAAGCAATAGAGTGAGGTCCTTCGCCTTCCGATTGCACCAAGCCTCCTTATACGTGATCCTTAACACTTGTATGAGCTTGGAACTTGCAAGATCAAAGCCGAAAAATGATGGATGGTGGTGGGGTGCTCTCGGCCGAGAACCAAAGAGAGGGAGAGAGAGGAGTGTTGGTAAGTTGAGTGGTTAAGGTTATGTTGGTTTAAAGCTTGTTCTTATAGACAATTATCATGAGCATTAACCAATGGTTAATGTGTTATCTAGATATTAGACAAACATGAGTATTTTAATCAAGATTAGGACAAGAGTGGGGTCACATGGTGACCGATTCGGTTGGGGGGGGGGGGTAATCTAGTTAGATTTCAACTAGACACTAAGTATGTAGTTAGGTTAATCTAGTTAGTTAAGTGATTAACCCGGTTACTAGTGTGTCATGCTTTACAGTGGGTGTTAGGGTATTCAGGGACCCTAACTGGCTCAGAAAAAGATAAATAATGTTATTAACAATATTTTCCATGTTCCGGGTATAGTCTGGTTGTTCGGTTGGATAGTAATCCGTTAAAGCGTTAGACAAGCTTTAAAGTGTTGTTAACACCATTTTTAGTGACACGACTTATTCCTGACACCTTGGAAAGTGTCTAGTAACATTTTTTTTTCATGTTTTGGCACTTTATAGTTAGCCAAATGCTGAATTTTTGTACTTAGAGTACGTTTTAGGCACATCCGGTCACTGTAACTTATTCCTAGAGACGCAGTTCTACAACCCTTGTATCCCTACACTCACCACTAGTGTAGTAAAATATTTCTGGCTCATACAGGCCTTAGAGGCAGTGTCTGCCTGATGCTGGCTTTATCAGCATGTTCAATAGGTTATCCGTTTATAGTGCTACTTTGCTTTTTGTGCATCATGTTTGTCACTAAGGTTCAGCATGTAAATAATGTAGTGACGGTAAGTAAAGTATGATGCAGGTATATACATGTATCAGAAATCAAGTAGCAGTTCATCAGTAATTTCAAACAAGCACAGTAATTAAGCAGTAATTAATTATTAATTAAGTCGTACGGATACCTGGTTTAGTGAGGGTTGTCACACAATGCCTCCTTGACGTGATGCTCAACCTTTTACTGCTGAGGAAGTCGCAGCCCTTGTCGCTCAGCAAATGGCTGTAGTACTTCCTGGCGTAGTAACCCAGATCCATGAGTTATACAACAATAATAACAACAACAATGCACAATGTAGTTTCAAGAACTTCAATTCTGCTAAGCCGTTGAAGTTTTCTGGGTCGTAAGGAGCAACCACGCTCCTGCAATGGTTTGAAAGTATCGAGAGCACATTCAGACATGTGCAGTGTCCGAATGAGCGTAAGGTTGAGTTTGCATCTAGTGTGTTCGAGAAGCGTGCTCTTACATGGTGGAACGGAGTAATGCATGATAGGGGTGCCGATGTAGCGATGGCACAAACTTGGGAAGAACTCCGAGCTCTCATGATGAGAGAGTTTTGTCCCCGTCACGAGATTCAAGCTTTAGAACGAGAATTTGATGATTTGAAACAAGATGGGGGAGAACACCGTGCTTATACGGATCGATATGAGGAGCTCAGTTTGTTATGTCCTACGATGGTTACCCCGTTGGAAAAGGCAATAGAGAGGTATATCGATGGGTTACCCGATTCTGTGCAAGATATTGTGACTGGCAGTAATCCTACCACTGTCCGTCAAGCGATTGAATTGTCTGCTACCCTGACCGAGTCTCAGGTCAGAAAGGGTAAATTGACCCGTAAGGGTGATAAGAAGAAATCAGCCGATTCTGCACAAGACAAGTGTAAGGGTAAGGGTAAGAAGCAGGGTGAGTCCTCTAAAAAGTCAAGGAAGCGCAAGGCTTCCCAGAACTTTGCTGTCACTGCATAGAACCCTCAGAACCCACCAGCCCTACCTCCTACAAAGAAGCAATATGCTGGTACCGCACCTCAATGTGCTCGATGTAATGGTCACCATGTTGCCCAGCAAGCCTGTAAACAGAGTGCTACGTGTGGTAGACTTGGGCATCTAGCCAACATTTGTCGTTTTGGCCAAAATCAGTGTGACAACCCTCATAAATCCAGGTATCCGTACAATTAATTAATATTAATTAGTGCTTAATGACTGTGCTGGATTACTTAACTGCTTTCTGATTACTGCATCATACTTACACGTGCATCACATATTACATATTGTCACATCATTATCACATACAAACTATATTGACATACTTGATGCACAAAGCACAGTTAGCACAGTTAACGGATAAAGCAGGAATATGCTGACGGGATTCAGTACATAGACAGACAGTGTTTTGAGACCTAGTATGGGCCAGAGACAAGGTACTACACTAATGTGGTGTGTAGGGAAGTAAGGACCATAAAACTGCGTCACTAGGTGATAGTTTAAGTGCCGGAAAGTGCCTAAAACCCACATAAAGTGCAGAATTCTGCATATTTCAGCAAAATTTAGCTTTTTAACAAGCTAGTTATGTGCAAAAATATGGTAAAATGGTCCTGAATGCTTTCCTAAGTGTCGGGAATTAAAAGTGTCACAAAAGGTAACATACAGATCATTAAACGGAATAGCTTGACACTTTAACGAACCGGTATCTAACCGAACAACCGGACACCACCCGAAACACCAAAATTATACTAGAAACATTATTTAATTATTTTTGAGCTAGTCATGATCCCCGAACACCGTAACACCCACTAAAATATCTAGTAACTAACTTAGCTAATAATATACTTGGATTTGGATTATAAACTAACTAATTGGCTCAAAGTTACACTTAGACCCCCCCTATGCTAGTAATCGGCCATACCACCACCACCATACCTCAAGATTTTATTTGCTTTTTATATTAGATCTTGCCTTGCTCTTGTTGACAAAATATTTAGAAGTGATGGTTATAAGTATGGCATAAGGATTCAAGAGATCATCACATTTCACACCCTAACACACACTTCATCTCTCTCCCTCTCTTACCCTCCCTCTCGGCCAAGAACACCACACACCACCACCACCACTTCCACCTCTAGTTCATCTATTTCCAAGAAATCACAAGGTGTTAGAAGGAGCATAAAGGAGTTAAGAGCTTGTGGATCATCAAGGACCTTTCTTACTTGCTTTTATCCACCATCTTTGTCACCTTCATTCTCTTGTGTTCATCCCTAGCCATAGTACTAGTAGTAAGACTCTCATAACCTTTGTTACTTCTAATTTTAGTTGGTTAAAAGATGCATTATGTTGTAAATCATAAGAACACTAAAGAACATAATCTTGAATCTTGAACATAAGCTTAACATGTGATGAAATATGGATGAAACTATGTTGTTTAGGGTTTGAATGACACTTGATTGTTATTTTCTTGAGATTATGATGTTGATCATCATAAGGATGCTTGCTAGATTGTGATTAAACACATGGTCTAGCAAGTGAGAGGATGATTATGTGATGAAAAGAGATGATCATCCTCATGTGTAAGCATGAACTTGAAAATAAAAAAATGATTTCTTGAAAAATGATAATCAAGTGAGTTGGTAAACTTAGAAGATCTAAGATTTATGAATGGTTTTTCTAAAAGTACGAAGTTCAAAATATGATTTTTAGAAGATCATGATTCTTACTAAAACCTACACTATTTTTAGTGGTAAAACAAGTGTATAAACACTTATGAAACAAGAAGATCTCATAAAGAAACGGTTTTGTAAAACATGTTTATAAGTTATAAACATCCAAATCTTTCATGAATGAGATTTTTAATGAAGTAAACACACTTTAAGGGGTAACTAAACCTACTAAAAACACTACCAAGTTACTACAAGTTTTTGTGAAAGATCAAGTTCATGTTATGTAAATTGCATAGTTCTTGCACTTGGTAAGTATAAGTTGTTTAGGGTTTGATTGTTGGTTGTTTGTGATAATTTTTGAAAAGAAAATGATATGCTTTGATAGCATGGACACCTCCATTTTTAGGGGAAACTATGGCAAAATTTTCTAAAAATATAAACACTTAGAAAAATATTTTTCTAACAAGTGTATTTAACTATGGTTTTCAATATAAACTTTGCCATAGAATTTGTTACAAAAATACAAGTATTGGAGGTTGGTTTTTGTAAATAAATGGGTAAATATATATATTTAGAATATATATATATATATATATATATATATATATTAAGACACTTGTGTGAATATTTGTATACTTGGTGAAATAGTTCTATTATTTTAGGGTAAAGTAATATAACTTAACAAAATACCATGGAATTTACAATCCAAAATAATACCAAAAATCACAAGGAATAGATTATATAAGTTACACACTTAATATCGTGAAACCGGACGCAAGAACGTAACTTATAAAATATTCCGGAAAATACCGTTACATATATTTTTGGTAAATATTATTTCGGATACAAGAAATGAAAATACGATTTTTGTAAATATTACAAAGTGGTATCATAATTTTTGACAAGGAGAAAATATGTTATTTTGGAAGTAGAAATATATTTTCTTAAATATTTAGAAGATATGTAATTTTTGAGAAAAATATATATTTTCTTGGAATACATTATTTTGGACAAAGTAAGTTTAAATATATTTTCTAAAGTGAGACTTGGAAATATATTATTTTGGAAATTACAAATACAATAATACAAATATACATGTATAAGATACCCCATCCTTGGGAAGGAATTACGAAAATAAAATACTTGAGAAGTATTGTTACAAAAATGTGGTTTAAACAATTATTCCAAAACTAAATATAATTTGAGGTTAAAATAATTATTATTTTAACAAGTAATTATAACTTGGAACAGTATTGGGAACATAAGAAACGTAACTCAAAAACGTAAATACTAAGCAAAGGCACCACCCGTTCGTCTAATAGACGTTAGTACACTGTAGGTAGTCGTGTTTGCTGAGGAGATTTGAGTGCCAGTACTAAAGACGCAATACGGTGAGTTCATGTCCCCCTTTTCTTTAAACTGTTTTGTTTATTTACTTCGGGGGTGAAATACATGTTACAAAGGATTACTTACAATACAATTGGTATGGTTAGCCTAGGAAAGAACCATAGATCATGTGAATGGGTAGGCGTATACTTGAGGCCATCAATCCTCTTGTAGGACCGTGGGGCATGAGTGATAGATCTATTTGGGTGTAGCGAGCCCACACCCATGGGGACCAGGGTGGCCCATAGGTTGACTATGTCTTCCAGCCGGAAGCCCGGTACAAATTTGTTAGGTTTGAGTCTTCCTACACCGTCACACATATCAGTGGCCTTGCAAACCATTGGTGATCTTTTCCTTGTTTGCTATCATACCGGGACTTTCATACATACAATGAACACAAAGGTTTTATACATACTCACGAACGCATGAAATCGCTCAACTTTTGTTGATATTTTTAAACTACATGTATTTCAGGGAACTAAGTGGATCTGGCAGGTGTGTGCATGTGTCTCAAGCTGCGTTTAAATAAAAGATGTCATCCAAGTCTTTAGAGTTTAGGAGATGTATCTTACTCCTGGACGAGATACATGGTTCTAAGCTCGGGTTGGTTTAAGTTATGTTGTCGAGTCTTCGTGAACTCATTAAAACATGTTATGGTTTGTAACTTGAATTTGGTGTCGATGTTTTCAGACAAGTATGTTGTGGTATTTTCTAAACATAATATTTATGGATGAATGTCTTTTGGTTTTATCATATAGCATTGTTATGATTAAATGCTACGGTATTAAGAAGTCACACCAATAACCATGCTTCCGCAAAAGTCAGGGTGTGACAACTTGGTATCAGAGCTTCGATCGTAGCGAACTAGGATTCTTTCTCGAGTCTAGACTATGATCATTAGGGATCTCACGAAAATGTTTTTAAACAAGTTTACATTGCATGCACAAAATGTCCAGATCCAGGAAAAAAATATTTTTACAAATAAAAGGCACAAAATACATTTCAAAGAATTCATTTATATTTCAGTCTGAGAGACTGGGGAGTTAGTCTGAGAGACTAGCTGGGTAATTCAGTCTGAGAGACTGGGGAGTTAGTCTGAGAGACTAACTGGGTAGTCAGTCTGAGAGACTGGGGAGTTTGTCTGAGAGACTAACTGGGTAGTTCAGTCTGAGAGACTGGGTAGTCTGATAGACTAGTTGGGGGCGTCTGAGAGACTGGGAGATTTAGGCTGAGAGGCTGGGTAGTTCAGTTTGAGAAACTGGGAGGTTTAGTCTAAGAGACTAAGTAGTTCAGTCTGAGAGACTGGGTGGGATAGTCTTGGGAAGACTAGGATACATACATGCTTACATTGTTATTACTAGTATGCTTATTTGATGATTGTTGATATAAGTGCATATGTGTGATTGTTTTGTTACAGACACCATGTCCTCTTCTGATAGCGGAGTATCAGATACCATAGACCCTATGGCCATAGTCTCGGATGATGAGATAGCCACAGACCCTGAGGTTTTTACATCTGACACTACGAGTGACGACGATGATGATTTCCAGCCGTTTGCTTTACCAGATTTTGGAGACATTGTACCGCTAGTTGATTTCCTCTGGAGGATCTGCCTCTTGACGCTATGTCTGACGACGACGTCGATCTTTTTATTGAGGGCCCCCCTGAGGGTGCCCAGGATGTTCGAGCTCCCGTCGATGATGACGTTGTCATTCCACTTGTTGAGATTCCAGTTGCCGATGACAATGCTGTTCCACATGATGAGATTCCTGTTGTCGAGGCTCCTTCTGACCATTCTGGTCCTGATTCATTCGAGTCTGTGTCATCTACTACTTTACACGCACTGGGATTACAGCGATATCCCACCGATACTGATTCCGACACAGCTATGTCTGCCGCACCTGTTCCTCCGCAGGATTTCACGTTTGATGATGAGTTTGATCCTGTCTTTCCTCACGACTTCGACCCTGATCATGAGATTGAGTTTGTCCCTGATGATCAGCCTTTCGAGGCACCTGTCGACCCTGACATGATACCCGCTGACCTTGAGCTTGCACCAGCTAACCCTGAGCCTGTGATTGCACCCGAGCCTATACCTGCTCACGATCCTCTACCTGAGCATGACCCTGCACCTGCCGATATACCAGTTGTTGCACCACCTCTACCCGACCCGATCCCTGTACTTGTTGATCGTGCTCCTTTTGCAGCCCAGATTGACCCTCGATATGCATTCACCCACAATGGGTGGATCAAGGACGACGATGACTTACCACCTTTTGTTAGACCTGTTACTCCCCCACCTGCACCTACTCATACACCCGTTCATATCGCCCTGTTTCACCCACACGTATCTGACATTCATCGCACTGATTTACCAGTCACGTTTTTACAGGATATCCCTCCTCCCCATCCCGGGGAAGGTCCATCGAGTCAGCCGTCTGGTCATGTACCACCTGTGTCAGCAGCCTTTCCTTTCATGCCACCGTTTTCACCTGCTACACATACTGCACCTTTTGCTTCTGCACCATCGGGCGAGCCACTGATTTGGTTTCCGCCCAACACGATGCCTGTCTCTGATCCATATCATCCTTCACATTATACGGGATACACGAGGGATGATATGCTTCTGTCACTACAACTCTAGCAGGAGATATTATGTCGTAGAGTCATGGAGTTAGAGAGGATCCCGCGTCCTCCACCGTGTCCTTGTCAGTCAGATTGCATAGCTTTTTGAAGACCACACTTCTTTTGACTTTTGATTGTTGTAGTTTGATGGATAGTTTGGACAAGGGCGATGTGACCCTGTAGTCTTTTTTTGGTTGTGATATAGTACATTTGATGAACTTGTAAAACTGAAATTGTGGTCATTGATATATGAAACCTCAATCGCAACATTCTCATTACATACATTGTTGAATTATATTATTGTGTTATGACATGGGATGTTATGTGTTTACTTGTGTTGATAAATGTTATTACATATGCATACTACATGCTTATATGCAAAAGACCTGACCTATATAAACTCCTTATAGAAGATGCCTCCTCGAAGAGACAACACATTGCCTACAACTGAGGCCGAGTTACAAGAACGAATTTCATGAGCGATAGCACAACACGAGGCTTTACGCTCCGAGCATAGCAGAGGTACCTCGGGAAGCAACCCACCCCTTGGTAATGTTTAAGTCGTTAAAGAAACATTTCGTTACATTTGGATATTCCATGTGCGATCGCTAATGCTATATGTGAACGATGTTGCTTGTACAGGCTGTACCTATAAGCAGTTCTTAGACTGTAAGCCTATGAATTATGACGGCACCGGGGGTGCTGTAGCGTTTGTCAGATGGACAGAAAAGACTGATTCTGTGATTAGAATGAGCAAGTGTGCTCCGCAACACCAAGTCACCTATATCTCCAGATTGTTCTTAGATGGAGCGTTATCTTGGTGGAATCTCCAAGTTCAAACCTTGGGTGAAGATGCTGCTTACGCTTTGACATGGGATGAAATGAAAGAGCTCATGCGAAAGAAATACTGCTCCAGAACTGAAATCCAAAAGCAGGAAACTGAATTCTGGAACCTTAAGATGGACCCGAAAATTGCTGAATACGTGCAGAGATTTCACGACTTATCCCGTGTTGTACCATATATGGTTGATCCGGAATTTAAGCGCATCGAGTGTTTCATTTGGGGGTTGGCTCCTCAGATCATGAGTATCGTGACAACTTCAAAGCCTGCAACAATTACTGAGGCTATCGATCTGAGTGTGTCACTGACGGAAGAAGCTATCAGGTTAAACAAGTTTTCAATCTCTGACTAGAAGAAGAAAGAGACTCACGTGGAGTCATCGGGTGAGAACAAGAGGAAGTTCTCAAACTTCAAAAAGGGTACCAGCAATGTCGGTAAGAAGTAAGAGGCAAACGCACCAGCCAAGGTCAAAGCTGGTATTGAAAACAGAGGAAAAGGGTAAATGGGCACCATGCCCAAATGCGATGCATGCCAGTTGCATCACCATGGACGATGCCGTGCTGGGAAATGCGAGTCTGGTGGAAGGGTAGGTCATTCGAAAGAAACATGCTGGGTTGGTACTGGTCGTGGTGGTCAGAGAGGTTATGGAAGTGGTAATGGAAACCGCCCGCAAGGGGGAAATGGCGGGAATTGAAATCGTGGAAATTTTGGGAATCAAGCAGGTAATAGAAACCGTGGAACGAATAACAATCAAGGTGGTAATGGGAATGGGAATGGTCGAGGACCCGGTTGTTTTAACTGTGGAGACATGGGGCATTTCAAGAGAGAGTGCCCAAAGCTCAATCAAGCTCATGGAAGGGTTTTCAACATCGGTGCGAGGGAAGCTCGCCAAGATCCAAATGTAGTTACTGGTACGTTCCCTATCAATCAATGCTTTGCATCTGTACTATTTGATACTGGTGCCGATTATAGTTTTGTATCGCTAGAGTTTAAGAAAATGCTTGGGTTGGTAGCTAGTAAGCTAGATATTCCATATTCGATCGAACTAGCTAACGGAAAGCTAGTAGAAGCAAATGAAGTCAATAGAGGTTGCGTGATAGAACTGGGAGAGCATGAGTTCACACTTGATCTTCTGCCAGTCGAGTTGGGAAGCTTCGACGTGGTAGTGGGAATGGATTGGCTATCGAGCAACAGAGCAGAGATTGTATGTCACGAGAAGATCATTCGCATTCCAATGGCGAATGGAGAAATGGTTGTGGTACATGGAGAGAAACACGACACGCCCCTAAGGATCATCAATTGTTTGAAAGCTCGAAAGTGTTTGCAGAAAGGATGTGTCGCCTTCTTGGCACACATTGTGGATAAAGAAGCCACCGAGCCAAAGTTGGAAGACATTCCAGTCGTGAAGGAATATCCTGAAGTCTTTCCCGAAGACTTGCCAGGATTGCCGCCACAAAGGCAAGTCGAGTTCCATATTGACTTGGTTCCAGGCGCCGCGCCTGTAGCCAAGGTACCTTATCGACTTGCGCCTTCAGAAATGCAAGAGCTGTCAGCACAACTCCAGGAGCTATTGGATAAGGGATTTATCAGACCAAGCTTCTCGCCTTGGGGAGCTCCAGTTTTGTTCGTTAAGAAGAAGGACGGTTGTTTCCGCATGTGTATCGACTACCGAGAGCTAAACAAGTTAACTATCAAGAATCGGTATCCTTTGCCGAGGATTGATGACCTGTTCGATCAGCTACAAGGTTCAAGTTTTTACTCCAAGATCGATCTTCGATCAGGTTATCACCAATTGAGAATACAAGAGGAGAGTATTCCAAAGACTGCCTTCAGAACTCGATATGGACATTACGAGTTCCTGGTTATGCCATTTGGGTTGACGAACACGCCAGCAGTATTCATGGATTTGATGAATAAAGTTTGTAAGCCGTACCTCGATAAGTTTGTGATTGTGTTCATTGACGATATTTTAATTTATTCAAAGACGAAAGAAAAACATGAGCAACATCTAAGAGCCATCTTAGAGCTGCTCAAGGAAGAGAAATTATACGCGAAGTTCTCAAAGTGCGAGTTCTGGTTGCGCGAGGTTCAGCTCCTTGGTCATGTAGTAAATGGAAATGGAATCCATGTGGATCCTACAAAGGTTAAAGCAATCACGAACTGGGAGACTCCAAAGACGCCAACCGAGATTCGACAATTCCTAGGTTTGGCAGGATATTACCGCAGATTCATTGAGGATTTTTCAAGAATCGCTCAACCTTTGACCTCCCTCACACAGAAGGACAAGAAGTACGAATGGGGAGACAAGCAAGAAGAAGCATTTCAGTTGTTGAAAAACAAGCTTTGCGATGCACCGATCTTATCCCTACCCAAAGGCACTGACGACTTCGTGGTATATTGCGACGCCTCGCGTCAAGGTTTAGGCTGCGTGCTGATGCAGCGACAGAAGGCTATAGCCTACGCTTCACGCCAGTTGAAGATCCATGAGAAGAATTACACTACGCATGATTTGGAACTAGGCGCGGTGGTGTTTGCATTAAAGATCTGGCGACATTATTTGTATGGCAAGCGATGCACAATCTTTACTGATCACAAGAGCTTACAACATATATTTGATCAGAAAGAGCTGAACATGAGATAGAGACGCTGGGTAGAGCTGTTAAATGACTATGATTGTGAAATTAAGTATCACCCAGGGAAGGCGAATGTAGTCGCAGATGCCTTGGGTCGAAAAGAAAGAATCAAGCCTATAAGGGTTCGAGCTTTGGAAATGATTATTCAAACAGACCTCTCATTGCGCATTCGTGCCGGACAGAGAGAAGCTCTTAAGGAAAAGAATCTTGAGAATGAATATCTCCGTGGGATGGAGAAGCAGCTAGTACTCAATGATGAAGGAACGTTGTGCTTCAAGAAACGAATTTGGGTGCCTCTCTTTGGTGGTCTAAGAGACGTTATTTTTGAAGAAGCTCACAAGTCAAGGTACTCGATCCATCCAGGATCGGACAAAATGTACCAAGCTCTAAAGGATTTTTATTGGTGGCCGAGATTAAAAGGCGATGTTGCAACGTATGTTGGCAAATGTTTGACTTGCGCCAAGGTAAAGGCCGAGTATCAGAAGCCTTCAGGTCTTCTGCAACAACCTGAAATACCCATGTGCAAATGGGAGTAGATTTCGATGGACTTTATAACAAAGTTACCAAGGACACCCAGAGGCCACGATACGATTTGGGTAATCGTGGACCGTCTAACCAAATCTGTACACTTTTTGCCGATACGAGAAAAAGATAATACTAGCAAACTTGCTGAGCTGTATCTCCGAGATATAGTTGCACGACATGGGGTGCCTCTCTCAATTATTTCTGATAGAGACGGAAGGTTTGTGTCTAGGATTTGGCAATCCTTCCAAGAAGCCTTTGGTTCTCAGTTAAATCTGAGTACTGCATTCCATCCGCAGACAGATGGCCAGAGCGAATGAACGATTCAAACGTTGGAAGATATGTTGCAAGCTTGCGTGATGCATTTGGGTGGCAGTTGGGATACCCATCTACCGTTGGTAGAATTCACGTACAACAACAGTTACCATGCAAGTATCCAAGCTGCACCGTTCGAAGCTTTCTATGGATGCAAGTGTCGATCACCGTTATGCTGGGCAGACGCGGGGGATAGACAACTTGTTGGTCCTGAATTGGTTCAAGAGGTGACTGATAAGATTACATAGATCCGAGAGCGCATAAAGGCGGCTCGTGATCGACAAAAGAGTTACGCGGACCGAAGAAGGAAACCGTTGGAGTTTGAAGTAGGAGATATGGTTTTGTTAAAGGTTTCACCCTGGAAGGGTGTAGCACGCTTTGGGAAGCATGGGAAGTTGAACCCGCGATACATTGGACCATTCAAAATCCTGGAAAGGATTGGTCTTGTAGCTTACAAGTTGGATCTACCCGCAGAACTGAATGGCGTTCATGATACATTTCATGTATCTAACCTGAAAAAGAGTCCAACTCAAGAAACAATTGTCGTTCCTGCCGATGAATTTCACATTGGCGACACACTCCACTTTACTGAAGAACCTGTTGAGTTACTGATTGGAAGGTTAACAAGACACGCATGAGTAGTGTCAAACTTGTCAAGGTTCATTGGAATGCGCGACACGGCCCAGAATTCACTTGGGAGCCTGAGGATCGCATGAAAGCAAAATACCCACATTTGTTCCCCAAGACCCCTGCAACTAGTAGCAGAACTAAAATTTCGGGACGAAATTTTTTTAACAAGGGGAGAATGTGACAACCCTCATAAATCCAGGTATCCGTACAATTAATTAATATTAATTAGTGCTTAATGACTGTGCTGGATTACTTAACTGCTTTCTGATTACTGCATCATACTTACATGTGCATCACATATTACATAATGTCACATCATTATCACATACAAACTATATTGACATACATGATGCACAAAGCACAGTTAGCACAGTTAACGGATAAAGCAGGAATATGCTGACGGGATTCAGTACATAGACAGACAGTGTTTTGAGACCCAGTATGGGCCAGAGACAAGGTACTACACTAATGTGGTGTGTAGGGAAGCAAGGACCATAAAACTGCGTCACTAGGTGATAGTTTAAGTGCCGGAAAGTGCCTAAAACCCACATAAAGTGCAGAATTCTGCATATTTTAGCAAAATTCAGCTTTTTAACAAGCTAGTTATGTGCAAAAATATGGCCAAATGGTCCTGAATGCTTTCCTAAGTGTCGGGAATTAAAAGTGTCACAAAAGGTAAAATACAGATCATTAAACGGAATAGCTTGACACTTTAATGAACCGGTATCTAACCGAACAACTGGACACCACCCGAAACACCAAAATTATACTAGAAACATTGTTTAATTATTTCTGAGCTAGTCATGATCCCCGAACACCGTAACACCCACTAAAATATCTAGTAACTAACTTAGCTAACTATACACTTGGATTTGGATTATAAACTAACTAATTGGCTCAAAGTTACACTTAGACCCCCCCTATGCTAGTAATCGGCCATAAAACCACCACCATACCTCAAGATTTTATTTCCTTTTTATATTAGATCTTGCCTTGCTCTTGTTGACAAAATATTTAGAAGTGAGGGTTATAAGTATTGCATAAGGATTCAAGAGATCATCACATTTCACACACTAACACACACTTCATCTCTCTCCCTCTCTTGCCCTCCCTCTCGGCCGAGAACACCACACACCGCCACCACCACTTCCACCTCTAGTTCATCCATTTCCAAGAAATCACAAGGTGTTAGAAGGAGCATAAAGGAGTTAGAAGCTTGTGGATCATCAAGGACCTTTCTTACTTGCTTTAATCCACCATCTTTGTCACCTTCATTCTCTTGTGTTCATCCCTAGCCACAGTGCTAGTAGTAAGACTCTCATAACCTTTGTTACTTCTAATTTTAGTTGGTTAAAAGATGCATTATGTTGTAAATCATAAGAACACTAAAGAACATAATCTTGAATCTTGAACATAAGCTTAACATGTGATGAAATATGGATGAAACTATGTTGTTTAGGGGGATGAATGACACTTGATTGTTATTTTCTTGAGATTGTGATGTTGATCATCATAAGGATGCTTGCTAGATTGTGATTAAACACATGATCTAGCAAGTGAGAGGATGATTATGTGATGAAAAGAGATGACCATCCTCATGTGTAAGCATGAACTTGAAAATAAAAAAATGATTTCTTGAAAAATGATAATCAAGTGAGTTGGTAGACTTAGAAGATCTAAGATTTATGAATGGTTTTTCTAAAAGAACCAAGTTCAAAATATGATTTTTAGAAGATCATGATTCTTACTAAAACCTACACTATTTTTAGTGGTAAAACAAGTGTATAAACACTTATGAAACAAGAAGATCTCATAAAGAAACGTTTTTGTAAAACATGTTTACAAGTTGTAAACATCCAAATCTTTCAAGAATGAGATTTTTAAAGAAGTAAACACACTATAAGGGGTAACTAAACCTACTAAAAACACTACCAAGTTACTACAAGTTTTTGTGAAAGATCAAGTTCATGTTGTTATGTAAATTGCATAGTTCTTGCACTTGGTAAGTGTAAGTTGTTTAGGGTTTGATTGTTGGTTGTTTGTGATAATTTTTGAAAAGAAAATGATATGCTTTGATAGCATGGACACCTCCATTTTTAGGGGAAACTATGGCAAAATTTTCTAAAAATATAAACACTTAGAAAAATATTTTTCTAACAAGTATTTACAAGTGTATTTAACTATGGTTTTCAATATAAACTTTGCCATAGAATTTGTTACAAAAATACAAGTATTGGAGGTTGGTTTTTATAAATAAATGGGTAAATATATATATTTAGAATATATATATATATATATATATATATATATATATATTAAGACACTTGTGTGAATATTTGTATACTTGGTGAAATAGTTCTATTATTTTAGGGTAAATTAATATAACTTAATAAAATACCATGGAATTTAGAATCCAAAATAATACCAAAAATCACAAGGAATAGATTATAAAGTTACACACTTAATATCGTGAAACCGGACGCAAGAACGTAACTTATAAAATATTCCGGAAAATACCGTTACATATATTTTTGGTAAATATTATTTCGGATACAAGAAATGAAAATATGATTTTTGTAAATATTACAAATTGGTATCATAATTTTTGACAAGGAGAAAATATGTTATTTTGGAAGTAGAAATATATTTTCTGAAATATTTAGAAGATATGTAATTTTTGGGAAAAATATATATTTTCTTGGAATACATTATTTTGGACAAAATAAGTTTAAATATATTTTCTAAAGTGAGACTTGGAAATATATTATTTTGGAAATTACAAATACAATAATACAAATATACATGTATAAGATACCCCATCCTTGGGAAGGAATTACGAAAATAAAATACTTGAGAAGTATTGTTACAAAAATGTGGTTTAAACAATTATTCCAAAACTAAATATAATTTGAGGTTAAAATAATTATTATTTTAACAAGTAATTATAACTTGGAACAGTATTGGGAACATAAGAAACGTAACTCAAAAACGTAAATACTAAGCATAGGCACGACCCGTTCGTCTAATAGACGTTAGTACACTGTAGGTAGTCGTGTTTGCTGAGGAGATTTGAGTGCCAGTACTAAAGACGCAATACAGTGAGTTCATGTCCCCCGTTTCTTTAAGCTGTTTTGTTTATTTACTTCGGGGGTGAAATACATGTTGCAAAGGATTACTTACAATACAATTGGTATGGTTAGCCAAGGAAAGAACCATGGATCATGTGAATGGGTAGGCGTATACTTGAGGCCATCAATCCTCTTGTAGGACCGTGGGGCATGAGTGATAGATCTATTTGGGTGTAGCGAGCCCACACCCATGGGGACCAGGGTGGCCCATAGGGTGACTATGTCTTCCAGCCGGAAGCCCGGTACAAATTTGCTAGGTTTGAGTCTTCCTACACCGTCACACATATCAGTGGCCTTGCAAACCATTGGTGATCTTTTCCTTGTTTGCTATCATACCAGGACTTTCATACATACAATGAACACAAAGGTTTTATACATACTCACGAACACATGAACTTGCTCAACTTTTGTTGATATTTTCAAGGGAATGCTGCGAGATTCCCACCCGGTTCGTGTTTTAATTGCGGAGAAATGGGTCATTTCCACAACAACTGCTCGAGGTTGGTAAATGAAAATGCGAATCCGAACGCAATCACGAATGTGAATCCCGCTCGTGGACGAGCATTCAATCTGAATGCGAATGAGGCGAGGGCAGACAACGAGGTTGTTAAAGGTACGTTCCTTGTTAACAATCAACTTGCATCTGTTCTTTTCGATTCTGGTGCCGATAGGAGTTTTGTTTCCTTATCCTTTGAGCCTTTACTTACGATACCTAGAACTAAACTGAGGAAACCCTTATATGTCGAAGTTGCTATTGGTAAACCTCTTGTACTCGATTCTATTATTCGGGGTTGTCAATTGAACCTCGACAACCATTTTTTTCCTATTGACCTCACACCGATGCAACTTGGGAGTTTTGATATTATCGTGGGGATGGATTGGTTAACCAAACATGATGCTGAGGTGGTTTGTTTCGATAAGATCATTCGTATTCCTCTTTCGCCTGGCGATGTTCTGGAAGTTCGTGGCGAGAAACCATCTGGTGGATTGAAACTCATGTCGTGTACAAAAGCCTAGAGTTACTTACGAAAAGGATATGTTGCTTTCCTGGCACATGTCACTGAGGTGAAAGGCAAGAGCAAGAGTATTCAGGATATTCCGATTGTTCGGGATTATCCAGAGGTGTTTCCTGATGAACTGCCTGGTTTGCCTCCAGTTCGTCAAGTCGAGTTTCATATTGACCTTGTACCCAATGCTAACCTGATTGCGAAAGCACCTTATCGTCTTGCACCGTCTAAGATGCAAGAGTTATCGAAACAGCTTCAAGAGTTATCTGATAAAGGATTCATCCGACCGAGTTATTCACCTTGTGGTGCTCATGTCCTCTTTGTGAAAAAGAAAGATGGATCTTTTCGAATGTGTATCGATTATCGTGAGCTGAATAAGCTTACCATCAAGAATCGATATCCCCTACCCCGAATCGATGATCTCTTTGATCAGCTGCAAGGTGCTTCATGCTTTTCCAAGATCGATTTGTGTTCTGGGTATCATCAGCTTCATGTATTCGAAGAAGATATTCCCAAAACTGCTTACCGAACAAGATAAGGGCATTACGAATTTACTGTCATGCCTTTTGGTTTGACGAATTCCCCAGCTATCTTCATGGACTTAATGAATAGGGTTTGTAAGCCTTATTTAGACAAGTTCATCATTGTGTTCATCGACGATATTCTCATTTATTCAAAGTCTCGAGCCGATCACGAGCAACATCTTTGTTTGACTTTGGAACTCCTGAAGAAGGAACAACTTTTTGCTAAATTCTCCAAGTGTGAATTCTGGCTTAAGGAAGTTCAATTCTTGGGTCATATAATTAACGAGCAAGGTATTCATGTGGATCCATCCAAGATTATAACAATCAAGGATTGGAATACACCAACGACACCTACAGAGATCCGATCTTTTCTTGGTCTTGCTGGATATTATCGTCGATTTATTTCGAACATCTCTAAGATTGTGGTTCCATGCACTACTTTGACTCAAAAGAATAAGCCTTTTGGGTGGGGACCCAAACAAGAAGAAGCGTTCCAAACACTGAAACAGAAGCTGTGTGATGATCCTGTTCTATCTTTGCCCGAGGGAAACGATGATTTCGTTGTCTACTGTGATGCATTCAACTTAGGTCTTGGTTGTGTTCTTATGCAACGAGGTAAAGTTATGGCATATGTGTCTAGACAATTGAAAGTTCACGAGTAGAACTACACGACTCATGATCTTGAGTTAGGAGCTGTGGTTTTCGCTCTCAAAATCTGGAGACACTATCTTTATGGCATGAAGTGTGTGGTTTTCACTGACCACAAAAGTCTCCAGCATATTCTTAATCAGAAGGAGCTGAACATGAGGCAACGGCGATGGGTTGAGCTCTTGAGCGACTACGATTGCGAGATTCGCTACCATCCTGGTAAGGAGAATGTCGTAGCCGATGCGCTTAGTCGAAAGGAGCGAGTCAAGCTTCATTCTATTCGAACTCTATCTGATATCCAATCTCGTGTTCTTCAAGCTCAACGGTCTTGTGTGATCAAAGGCTTTTTGAAATATGAGCTACCGCTTCAACTCGAGCTTAAACTTGAAAGGCTTTAGTGATGGACGAATCTCACAAGTCTCGATATTCTATCCATCCTGGTGCTGTTAAAATGTACAAGGATCTTCGTACTCAGTACTGGTGGCCTGGTATGAAGAAAGATGTTGCCTTGTATGTATCGAAATGCCTAACTTGTCTCAAGGTCAAGGCTGAACATCAACGACCTTTTGGCTTGCTTGTACAACCAGAGATACCGATTTGGAAGTTGGAGAACATTGCGATGGATCTCATCACTAAGTTACCGCGTACATCTAAAGGTCACGATGCTATATGGGTTGTTATCGATCGATTAACGAAGTTAGCTCATTTTATTCCGATTCGCGAGGATATATCTGCTGATAAACTTGCAAAGATTTATGTTGATGAGATTGTATCTCGACATGGTGTTCCTTTGGACATCATTTCCGATCGTGATGCTCGATTTTCATCTCATTTTTGGAAGACCATGCAATCTGCTATGGGAATCCAACTAAATCTAAGCACGGCTTACCATCCCCAAACAGATGGACAATCTGAGAGGACGATTCAAACTTTGGAGGATATGCTTAGAGCATGCGTGATAGACTTTGGTGGTAATTGGGATTCTCATCTTCCATTGATCGAGTTCTCTTACAACAATAGTTATCATACTAGCATTAATATGGCACCATTCGAAGCTTTATACGGTTGAAAATATCGTTCACCTGTCTGTTGGAATGAGATCGGTGAAGCTCAGCTTACTGGACCTGAGCTCATTTTGGAAACAACAGACAAAATCAAGAAAATTCACGATAATCTTGTGACAGCTAGAAGGCGTCAAAAGAGTTACGCGGATATGCGATGCAAGCCCTTGGAATTTCAAGTCGGAGACCATGTCCTACTCAAGGTGTCACCTTGGAAGGGAGTGGTGAGATTTGGAAAGAAAGGAAAACTTGCACCACGATATGTTGGACCATTTAAGATCGTTGAAAGAGTTGGAAAGGTTGCCTATCGACTAGAGCTACCTCCAGAGCTTTGAAATATTCATCCGACTTTTCACGTGTCCAATTTGCGAAAGTGTTTAGCTGACGCTGATCTTCACATTCCACTCGACGAAATCCAAATCGATGAAACGATGCACTTTGTCGAGAAACCTGTGGAGATATTGGACTGTGCAGTCAAACAGTTGAAGAACAAACGGATTCGGTTGGTCAAGGTTCGCTGGGAATCCAAACGTGGCCCAGAGTTTACTTGGGAACGTGAGGACCAAATGAAGGCGAAATATCTGCAATTGTTCTCACAAGTTTCCTCTAGTTAAAATTTCGGGATGAAATTTCCTAAAGTAGGGGAGACAGTTACAACTGTGCTCTGTAATCGATGTACAATAAAAAACAATGTTAATTATCAATAAAACAATGTGTTTTGGTTTTATTATGTGTGTATTTGTGTTTGTTGATTTTACGATTTGATTCGATTCCGATTTCAAGCTTTAAATCGCTTTCTGGAAGGTTATACACAAACTGGTGCGTAAACGCAGTCAGTTTAATGCGAAAAACACTCCGTAATAGTGACATAAGCTTAACATACCTTAAATAACCTTTACATAACTTAGAAATAAGTTTTGAAGGGTTTGGTATGGCAAAAACAAGTTTATTCGCTCACAGGGAGTATTTGCGCCAAACTGCAAAAGTCTGCTGTTTCGTAAGGCAACGTACAGTCCGAAACTTGACCATAAGCTAAACATACCATAAATAACCTAAACATATCTTAGAAATAAGCTTTGAGGGATTCGGTGTGCAAAAACATGCTTATTTGATCTTACAGGGACTAAAAGTGTCAAAAACGACGTAAGTTTGCATTTACGCGCATATCTTACATTTTGACCACTTCTGGACACCCAAAATTTTTGTAGACACTGAAATATTTTTATTTAAGTGATCGGCATGCAAAAATACCATTCGTCGCTTAATTTGGATCGTTTTCACGTCCGTTTGAGTTTCATCGTAATTTGACGAACAACGCGACCGTACGACCAAACGAGCCGACATCCGAGAGCTTTCCGAGCACACTTTGAGTCCTCTAAACTTTAATGACCTTGTAGAGCCTTGAAAATGGCTTAACGGGTGTTAAAAGTGCCAAAAATGGACATAAACAAGTGCAGGGTCCAAAACAGCAAATACTGAAAGTTTGCTGATCAGAAGGGACCATACCGGCCGCGTAAGGCCTTTGTCTCCTCTTACGCGGGCCGCCTAAAAGTCAGCTAAAGCCTGAGACTTTATGGCATTTCTAGGCTCGTATACTAGATCAAAGGCACTTAATTTCATTGACCACTTAGCCATCCTACCTGACATCTTGGGTTTCCAAAGCACATTTTTAACAGGATAGTTAGTTTTAACATGAATCCTATGTGTTTCAAAATAATGTCTAAGTTTTGTTGACGCCATTACTAGGGCTAATATCAATTTCTCTAAGTGTGAATATCTAGTTTCAGCATCTAATAAACTTTTGCTAACATAATAGACAGGATATTGCTGACCTTCATGATCCTTTACAAGGACAGCACTTACAGCATTCCCCGATACTGCGAGGTATAGGGATAATGGTTCACCATTTTCAGGCTTCATCAATAGGGGTGCAGTTGAAAGATACTGCTTCAAATCCTACAAGGCTGTTTCATGTTTCACTCCCCATTCGAACTTCTTATTCTTCTTCAGGATATCATAAAATTCCTTGCATTTTCCCCGGATCTTGAAATAAATCTGTTTAATGCTGCTACTCGCCCTGTTAACCGTTGAACATCTTTCATATTTGAAGGTGACTTAATATCCAGAATAGCTTTAATCTGCTCCGGGCTTGCCTCTATCCCTCTTTTCGTCACCATGTATCTTAGAAACTTTCCTGCCCCCACTCCAAAATGGCATTTAGCAGGATTTAATTTCATGATCCTCAGCCTTCTTGGATTTTACTACCATGTCATCGATGTACACCTCCATGGTGTCTCCCAGCTTGTCTTTGAACATCATGTTCACCAATCTTTGATATGTTGCACCTGCATTTTTCAAACCAAAAGGCATAGCAGTGTAACAATAAATACTTGTTGGTGTCATGAAAGCAGTATCCTCCTGGTCAGAAGGTTCCATTTGGATCTGCTAGAATCCTGAGGATGCATCCATGAAGGTTAACATCTCATGGCCGGCAGTAGCATCCACCATTGAGTCGATATGAGGAAGAGGAAATGGGTCTTTGGGACAAGCTTTATTCAAGTCTGTGTGATCTACACAAACTCTCCATTTCCCATTTTTCTTTTGCACCACAACTACATTTGCCAGCCATTTAGGAAACTTCACTTCCCTAATCATCTTGCTCTTTAGTAGTCTTTCAACTTCCACTTGGATGATCACATTTTGCTCAGGATCAAATTTCCTTCTCTTTTGTTGGACAGGCTTGAACGACTTGTCGATACCGAGCTTATGAGTTATAATATCCTTGGAAATTCCTGTCATATCCTCGTGTTTCCACGCGAACGTCGACATCCTGCATTTCAAAAAGTTAGTCAATTGATATTCAATATCCTGAGGGATATTGGTTCCCACGAGCACCGAGATATTCGGATTATCCTGATCCAAGATAATTTTTTTTACATCCTGCTCTGAAGCCTCCATGATATCCTGCCCTCGCATCTTTAATTGCTATGCTGCAGTAGGCTTTGTTGAGGATTTCATCGAAGAAGAATAACACTCCTTCGCTTCTTGCTGATCGCTTTCTACCTTGACTACTCCCCAAGGGGTAGGGATCTTGATACACTGATGATAAGTTGACGGCACTGCTTTCAAATCATGGATCCAAGGCCTACCTAATATAATATTATAGCAGGATAAGGAGTCCATGACACAAAAGCGCTGCATTGAGTTGACCCCTTCAACATACACGGGCAACTTTATCTCCCCTACGGTATTCCTAGCTTCCCCACTGAAACCAACGAGCACAGTGGACTTTGAAGTAATATCCATTGGGGATACATTCATCCTTTTCATCGTTTCCAGCTAAATTATGTTGACGGAGCTGCCATTATCCACTAATATCCTACGTACAAAATGGTTAGCAACATATAACGTTATTACGAAAGCATCATGATGGGGATCCTGGACAGTATCCCTGTCATCATTATCGAACACGATGACTTTGTCAGTCGTGAGGGTTGACATCCTGGTTGGCTTATCTCCCCTCTCTGCTTTGGCTTCCTTCGCGTGTCTTTTTACCGCAGAATATGATGTGCCGAAGATGTCGGATCCTCCTGAAATAAAGTTAAATATTTTTGCATCTGCAGGAGGTGATGCTGCACGTTCAGGATCCTTCTCAGGATCCTGACCCTTATTCTTCTTTCTTCCCAAGAGGTCCTTCAGATATCCCTTACTCAAGAGATAGCTTATTTCTTTTCTTAAAGCGATGCAATCCTCTGTAACATGTCTGAAATCCTCATGGAAAGCAAACCATTTGGACTTGTCCTTCCAATCAGCCTTTTGTTGATTTTTTCGGGGCCATATTACTTTGTCCCCTAAACCCTCCATAGCATACATCAGTTCAGGTATGTTAACAGAAAAACAATATTCAGACAACTCAGGATACTCCTCAGGATCCTCGTCTTCAACAGCATTCACTTTTTTGCCATCATTTCTGCCATACGGTTTAGAGCGATATGGTTTATACGAGGATTCTGATTTCCTGTTGGTTGACTCATAGGTTGTGGACAAATTCATCCACTCTTGCATCTTTTTTTCATCCTCCAGGCGAATGTATCTTAAAGCCCTGTTACGAGCTTCGTCCAGATTCCTGCAGGGATTCATTACAAGATCCTGATAAAATTGAGAATCTTTTTGTAATCCCATCCTAAAAGCCTGCACAACTGTTGCAACATCAAGATGTGGGATATCCAAGGATTCCTGACTAAACTTGTTCACATAACCCCTCAAGGATTCCTGAGGTCCTTGAGTTATCCTGTATAGATCACTGGTTAGTTTCTCAAAACTCCGGCTGCAAGAGAATTGACTATTAAATAAATTAACTAAATGAGCAAATAAAGTAATTGAGTGAGGAGGAACGTTTAAGAGCCATTGTAAGCCTGATCCTGTTAAGGTAGAACCAAAACCCTTGCAGAGGCATGCTTCCTTGAGATCTGAAGGAATTGGGTTGATTTCCATTCTTTCCCTATACTGAGCAATATGCTCTTCGGGATCCGTAGTTCCGTCATAGAGCTTCATGTTGGGGGTTTGTAATCTTTTTGGGATTTCAGCATCACAAATGGGATATGCAAACCGGGATATCCTGTGGCTGTCCTGGGACACTTCAGGAATTGGCTGAACCACCCCAGGTGCACTGGATATCATGTCTTTTAGTTTTTGAAGCTCCCTGGAAAATGCTGATGTCATACCTGCATCCTGCAAAGATCTAACACCATTAGTAGCAAGAGTATTGTTATTATTAGATACATTACCAGTCTGGGGATTCTGGCCATATCCTGAAGCATATCCTGAGCTTCTCACAGTTGATACTCTTACTGAAGAGGGTATCTCAGGAGTATGATTCTGGGAATGGCTAGGCATAATATTCCCCCGGTTATCCTCCGTATAAACTGCAGAACTGAAGTTCAAAGCCCTGGGTTACAAGGGAGTGACAGTATCTTCAGCAGGCCTACTTGGGCCGGATTTCAAGAGTTGTATCTCTCTCATCAGCATCTGATTAGTTTCCTGCTGCTGCCTCATCTGTTCCTGTACACTACCAACCAAATTTAGAATTTCTTCATTAGAAGCCAAAACAGGACTAGATCCCTGGACATTGCGAGTGGGGATAACATCCCGAGCCACATGACTTTCAGTTCCTTGTGAAGAGGCTTGCATTCTCGGAGGAGGTGGTGGAAGCACCGAACCAATTGTTGCAGAGGTTGTAGCAGACATGGTGGAAGAGCTCATGTTTGATCTCGAGGCCATTGAAAATAGTGTGGCAAAAAGTTTTGAAAATAAAAAACCAAGTAACGATTTTGCAAGAACTTTTAGTAAAAATAGCACCACTTGCCCCACGGTGGGCGCCAAATTGTTTTGGTCAAAAATTACCAAAGCAATTAAGTGATCAAATTAGTTAAGTGAGGTAGTGTGCTAAAAACGTGCGTTGAAAATATGCTAGTTAAGTTGTTTGCAACAATAGTTTCAGGATACGGCTCAGGATATAGAGCTGTATCTATGATCAAACAATGAGCGAAAATGTAAAGGGTGACATAGGATGTACGAGGAAAGCCCTTGATCAATCTAGATCGCCGGCACAAAACCTTGGGAGCTGACAATCGCAGCTGTCTTGTTCTTCTATTACTTCAAATATCAGGATACAGGGCAGGATATGATGTGGATCAACTAAGTGTTACAATGTAATTCGAGTACAAGTGTGAGTGTGTAGTGATTGTTTACAAGTAGAGAGAAAGAGTGTACGAAAGATTGTGTGTGAATTCCTATGATCCGACACTCCTATTTATAGTTACAAGAAATAACAAACTATGCTAAAATCCGGGATATTCCCCTATTATTCCGGGATACTTTGGAATAATCCTTTTTGAATGTTGTAGACTATTTCTCCTTGCTCCAACATCTCTTTTTCAACTAATTTGAGCGAGTCTTCAGGAGAATTGGTCTTTGTGAACGTTAACAACCTTCAGCTACAAACTATTAGCAAATCGTTAGTAACTGCCAGGATACTGCCTCAGGATGTTACCAATATCCTGGTCCGGTATCCTGATCATAAACAGCTAACATAAAATCAAGATATAGTGTCAGGATATGGGCTCAGAATTTCACCCATAACAATTGTCCGCAAAAATATTGCCGTTGGGGATCCCTGATCTAACGGTAATATTTTCTAATTTCTTCTCAATTGATTTGATGATATGACGTGACACGGAACAACTTCCCATGCCCATATCTTCTCCATAATTTCTTCTTTTTAAATGCCATCCAAGAAATCGAAAAGGTAAGTCCTCCTTCTTATCTTTAACTCCCTTCATCTTCTTCTTTTTTTTCGCCGATCACCAATGGCAAGACAGACCAGATCATCTTCCGGCGACTCCTTTGGCCCATGACCTCGTTCCTCAACAAGGTAAACATCTTGACCCTGTATTCTGCATACATATGCTGAGTCTGTATCCTGATTAGACAGTATTAATGATACCTGTGTTCTTGTAAGCCTTCAAAGGCGGCTGAGGTGGCGGTTGAAGTTGCAGAGAAGGTGGAGGCTGGAGCTGATGTTGCTGTGTGAGAGCATCGAAGTGGGCAATGATGGATATTATTGCTTAGGTCGGAGCCCACTTTTTTAGGTTTAATGGTTGTGGTTTGTGATCCTTGAACAATTTACTTTTCCTGTCTTTGAACAATTTACATTTCCTGCACTAAAACAATATGATGGCCAAAGGTGGATGGGTCCTGGGTTTCAGGATGAAGCCCTTGGTCATCAATTAGTATAATTTGTTTTGAATAATATAACGGTTGGAGGCGGATGGGTCTCGGTTTGAGATGAAACCTTCAACCGTTGTGTAAATATAATTAGAAACTAATCATGCTTTTGGTGGATGGATCTCAGTTTGAGATGAAACCAAAAGCACAACTTTTGCTATGTTAATAAGATAACCCTCTTTTGAATTATCCGTTGTTGTTTTTCAATCTTCAATATGCATTGTTCAGTTTAAATTCCAATGTTCCAGACTTAGTACAATTATTTTTTGAAAATATCCTGATCAGTATACTCGCAAATATCATATAAAGACTTTCGTCAAATAGGGTTTTTATAACTCAAACAATCTAGATAAAGTTTCCAAAGAAAAAAGGACAGATTATTTTACAAAGTTTGTTTTGATAACACTGGTTTAACTAGAATACAGTTTTAGTTTTTAACCCAAGTATTATATCCCAAATATTTCAAACAAATATCCTGAAACATATTCCGAAAATACATTTTGAGAATATATCCTGAGAATATTTCCTAATCAGGATATATTCAAGCTTTTTCCAAACATAGTTTCAAAAATTCAAATGATTTATAAAAGGTTTACAAAGGAAAGATCATACCAGGAATAGAGTGTAACCCTATTTTCGAGCTTCAATCCTTTTGCAATTTTTTCCACGAAGATGTCCCCAGTCCGAGATACTTAGTGCACTAGGTCCAAGTTTGATCCTTTGAGCTTTACACAATTGCCTCAGTAGGATGTCCCCTATGCATAATGTCTTTGAACACTTAGAAATTTTCTGAACATCATTTCCTACTGTTTGAACAGTTCTTGTATTACAGGGGGTAAACCCTAAAATGTACTGGAGATAAATCCTTAGTATCCTGGGGAAAATCCCAAATTTTCGTGCGCTACAGGCGGGAGTGTATAAACTCCAAGACTTAGAAAGGTGATAACCTTTAAACCTTAGAGGGTATGAAAGTACCCTTCCGTGAGAGAGGGTGATCAATCCTCATATACCTTTAGGATCCAGGATATAGCCAATAATAACGAAATTGTCTGCCACTTTTACATGGACTGGTCCCGCTATCTTGAACTATCCCTGGATAACTTGCGCTCCAGGCGGGGTGTTTAAACCCAATTCGAGAGAAAGGTGAATACCTTTAAACCTGTGAAGGGATCAGGATCCCTTAAACGTGAGAGAGGGGGCCAGTCCTCTAATCTTTCGAAGTATCCTGAGTGTGTATCCTGGAGCTATATCCCGAAGCATATACTGCAAAACAACTGTAAACTAAGGTGGGTGTTAGCCTGGCTAACACCCCTCCGATGCTTAAGTCAGTAATGGGTTCAAAAGAATAAACAATATCAAAACATATTAAAAGAGATAGAATCCATACCATCCTGAGTTAGAATTTAAATTCGAAACTCACTTGAAATAGAGCTTTAGATGTATAGCATTCCAGGATCTTGGTAGCATATCCCCCTCCATATTCTTGAGTCGGTATGCTCCTTTTCCTGATTCTGATTCAATTTCATAGGGTCTTTTCCACTTCGGAGCCAACTTTCCATCAACAGGATTAGTAGTATTCTGAAAAGCCTTTCTCAATACCCAATCTCCAACCTGGAACCTTCTAGTCCTTATATTCTTGTTATATGCTTTAGATATCCTTTGTTGATATGCTGCCATCCTTAGCCTTGCTGCGTCTCTTGTTTCATCAATAGTATCCAATTCCTGGCAAAGGACTTCAGGATTCTGCTCAGGATCTCGGAGGTTGGATCTTGCTGTTGGTATTACTATTTCCATTGGGATTACCGCTTCTGCTCCAAATACTAAGGAAAATGGGGTTTGACCAGTTGCACTTTTCACAGTCGTCCTATCAGCCCATAAAACAAAGGGTAGTTCTTATGCCCATCTTCCTTTTTTAGCTCCTAGTCTCTTTTTCAGGTTGTTGACAATTATCTTGTTTGAGGATTCTGCTTGTCCATTTGCTTAAGGATGTACCGGTGTGGATGTGATCATTTTGATTCCCCAACTCTAGCAAAAGTCAGTAGTCCTCTTACTTATAAACTGAGATCCATTGTCGCAAATTATCTCAGCTGGTACTCCAAACCTAGTCAGTGTAGGATCGGTCTGCCGACCGAAACGAGTCGTTCAGAGGCATTCTACTCAATATGAAAGGCGGAAACAGACATATCGAGTTTGATTCAGCTAGATATTCACTTAAACTGTCTTTCTGATTGATTTGACACAGTTTTACAGCAAAATGACACTTCTGCAGCACTTCGGCTCCGGAAACACACATACACAACTACTTCAAACGAAATCACACGACTCCTATTTATAGACAGGCTAATTCCGTTTGAACATGCTCAAACGGCATCATTTAATACGGAATTACAGTTTCAAACGGAATTAACGTGGTGATTTCGTTTGAACTTTCCTGTTAACCTATTTTCTCGATTTTCGTGCACTGAAAAATCTATTCTTCTACAAGACTCGATACAAGACGAAATCGACAGACGCATGCACCAACAGACTCCCCCTCGAATGTTGACGAGTCTTCAGTGTCGAGTCTTCAACGTATTCAGTCTTTATCAGTCTTTCTGCCCTCTCTGAAGTATCTGACAGTGTAAAGCATCCTCAATCTTCTTTCTCTTTCTTCCAGAATCGCAACCTGGCTTTATGCTCTTCTTGATCAGGTCTCTTGATTCCTTAAATTCATCAGCATCATTAGCTTGCAAAAATTTCAGATCCAAGATCATAATCTGGCTCACACTCTTTCCACAGGTTCAAGACCAATTCCTGGCTCTACTATTTCCTACACCAATCTCTACCCAAAAATAAATTTCACAAATTTATAATTTGACAAATTTATTCTCTGATTACCACTTGTAGAAACAAATTCATCATCATTTACAAATATCACACAAAACAATAAATGATTTTACAATTTTAATCTCTGATGAACCACTTGTAATAAAAACATTTTTCTTTTAAAATCTTTTCATCTTTCAAACTGACTCCCCCTCACAAAATGTCATCATGTTTAGCACTTGGAATTTTGAAAATCAGCTCCAACATCAGTTGTCGAAAATCTTTTTGAATTTTTCAAAATTATGCTAAAACACACTTAAAACCTTTTTGGATTTTTGAATATAAAGAAATGTAGTAAAGAAATATTTACAAACAATATTTTTGTGAATTTGTGTAAGAGGATCATATCAGTTTTTGAGACAAATCACCAACACCATTAAGCTTTATAACATTTTCAGTTCTAAATGATTTAGTTAGATTGTCAGTATACTGATCCACTTAAATTCTCACATAAAGTTCAACTGTTTCGAGATACGATATTAATGTTTTAGAGACTTAAACTTATTCACGTGTCCCACCTCAGAATATACTCCCGTATCCATATCCCAATATTCAGTCTTACAGGTGAGTATACCTAGATAATATCTGTAAAGGGTTAAATGCGAAACCGTGAGAGCTCAGGTCAGAACTTTCGTTCAGCAAAGAGATGACAGCTCGTCTTTTGGTGAGTCCCCTTTAGAGGATCTTTTCTTCAACAGCACATGATTATCATTTTGCAATGTTTTATCATTTTTTATGCTGAGGGTGGTGCTATATTTCAAGCAAGCGTAAAGTATTATACGGAGACTAGGCCATTGCTTCCGCAAAATCAGAAGTCTCGGGATAATACCCCAGATATCACTGAGTATAAAGACCTATTATCTCAGAAAGAGGGACCTTTCAAACAAGATTTCGGGGGTTACCCATATATCCGAGAGATGTTCCCCACGATATAAGTAAGTTTGAAATTTAGGTTTATATCTCGTCACAATCTACTAAATGTGTAAAAAGCTACTGGCACATCATCAGTAAGACCGTTTATCACATTTGACTTTCCAATTCTTTAGCATGCCGTGATAGTCCACTGATGTACTATCATTTCCTCTTTTATACAACAAAACTCATTTTTTTTATTTTATCATGTTTTTGGCTTTTTCAAATTTTCAAATGTTTTTTGAATTTTCTGAAATTTCTAACTCCCCCTAAAATTCAAAATCATTTAAAGAAATTTGAAAACAAACTGTACAAGAAAAGTAACAACTGATATCGAATCGCTTCAAATCGCCATCCACTTGGCATAAACAATCAGAACTCCCCCTTACAACAAACTATTTTCCCATTTGTAATTTCAAAACACTTAAGTTTGTTTTAATCAAATGGTTTTTTCGGAAAATAAGTTTTGTTGATTTTATCACTTGTAAGATTAGGGGTTCATCACATTGTTCTCCAAAAAAAAAATACCACTTGTAATAATGATCAAATCAAGTTCAACCTAATGACCTTGATTAATCATTTGTAAGTGAAAACCTTCTTCAACCACTTGTAGGTTCACTTATCAACCAAAACTAACTTGTAAAAATTCAAAATATAACAATTTTAATAACAACTACCACTTGTATGTTTACCAAATAACCACTTGTAGGAGGATGCCGATTCCTGCTCCACGATGACCAACTTGGGAGCTCCGGCAAGTCATACTTTTCACTTATGAAAAACAGACATCCAAGCTTCACCAAACTTGGATGTTTCCTCCTCAACTTCACCTGGGTAATAAGATGCTTTCTTTGTTTCATAAAAATCTTTAACCCCTGTGAACTTCCCATCTACCATCTTTCTAAAAATCTTTTTAACATTTCCATTAAAAACCTTTTCAACATCAAATTCTTTCTTCTCAGAATAGAATTGATTTGAAATCTCAACATTTCCAATTTTTCTAAAATTTTCAGCCCTCAATGGTGGAAAATTGACATCATCCATTGGTGGTAGTGAATTTTCTTCTTTAACTTCAACATGTGGCTCGTCTGACTTTGTGGAATCAGATTCATCGCCAGATTTCACATCCGATTTCTTAACAACCCACTTTTGGTTGTCAAGATTCACACTTCTCCTATAAAATCTCTTTGAACATTCACCAACTTCATATGTCGAATTTTTAAAAATTTTGAATTTTTCAGTTGGTGGTTCATTTTTCTCAACAACTTTTTCTTTAAGTTTTTCAGAAACTCCCTATTTAATCTTTGAAGCCAACGGACAATTCCATGCAATGTGACCAGCTTCATTGCATCTAAAACAGGTTCTGGTCTCTTTCTTCTAATAAGCTTCATTTCTCTTCTTTTCAGCAAGAAACTCCTGGTTTGATTGTCTCCAGAATGGTTTCTTCTATTATTTCTCAGCGCTTCCTCCTTAAACAAATTTTGTTTTTGTTTTAGAAATTTTCATATTTTTATGATTTTCTGATGGAATAAAGCCTAAACCTTTCTTCTTGAAATTACCGTTATGGTTTGGTTTCTTTTGAAAAATAGAACCAGAACTGTAACCTTTTTTCTTGTTTAATCGTTGTTGAACTCTTGAAGTGTACTTTTTAGGTTTTTCAGTAAGATTTAAATCTTTTATTTCAGAAATATTAATTTCTGTCATTTTGAAAACCTTTTTGATCTTTTCAATTTGTACACTTCTGATTGGAAATTCTTTATCAGAATATAATTTCTCAGAATCATTCAAAGTATATGCAACTTCAAATGTTTCATCATTCAAATTAGATTTTGATAGCAAAAATTCTTTACTATAAACCCGTTTAACCGACGTCTTTGAAATGTTGACCGATGAATTCGAACTTCCAGACTTAGATTTTGACTCAGACTCCTCATCTTTATCCAACACCTGATCGACCACCTTTTTTATTAACTCGGACTCATGATCAGTGTCAGACGATGTAAAAGTAACGCCAATGTTTTTTGGTAAATCATTGGTTATATCAGACTTTAACTTTATATTGACTGCCTTTTTCACTTGCTCCTCATTTGGTTTTCTGGGAGAATATCCTTCCCAGATCGGAGGCGGACACTTGTTGTAAATAACACTCTGTTTCTTACCAGTATCCTTCTTCTTTGGCTTCTCATCATCTTGAAATGCTTCAAAACCTGCAACAGTTGGATAAATTCTATCAATCAAATAATCAGAACTAGAATAACTTTGCAACAATCTTCTAATTCTTTCATTTTCAATCTTCTCAGTCTCCAACTCTTGCTTTAGCTGTGCACACTCCTCAATGTAATGATTTATAGCTTTCTGTTTTGACATCAGTACCGCATTCATCATAGTTAATGCGTCTTCTCTCTCAGAATTCGTCTTTTGAAGACCATTCACTGTTCTATTTAGCACATCATATGACTCTTTCACATAATTGAGATTGAACAGTAATTGTTCTTTCATCTTGTCAAATTCTCCCAACTTTTCATCTTTCTCTTTAGACTGCTTGCAAGATTCCAAGCATTTAAGACACGGTTTGATTACTTCAACAATCTTTTCCACTTCAATAATCTTTTCAACTTCAACTATCTTCTCAACTTCACTCACTTCCTCAGCTTCAATCTCCTGCTCAGCCTCAACCACTAGATCAGCTTCAAAAAATATCTCAGCTTCAACTTTAACTTCTTCATCTTGTTCAGACTCCTCTTCTTGATCAACACTCTCACATTTCACTTTTATCTGTTCTTTTGCTGCTCGTCTCTCCTTCAGTTTCTTCACTCTATCTGCAAAATAAAATTCAAAACTTTCAGAAGATAAATGAGTTTTTGCAATATTAATATGTATTTCTTCCTCATCATCACTATCATCAGTTGATGATTGATCAAACACTTGTGTCTGTTATGAACTATCATCTGAAGAAACAAACTCTCCATCTTGATTCTTCTCATCATCACCAAAACACTTTCATCCATTCTTTCATCAAATCTGGTTCTTGAACTATCTGTGCAATGAGACCTGCTACTTTTGAATCGGGTGGAATGTATTTGTCCCAATTGAAACCTGCAGCCACTTTCTCATCATCTTGATCAATAATACCATAATAAGCTTTCTTATTTGCATCTTCGATCATTTTAGCATGTGCAGTTTGTGGTTCTTTTTGTTGATACGGTTGATGAGCAACTTGTTGATAAATGGCTTTCCGATAATAATCATCTTTTCCAAACGAATTCTGTGCTCCACTTGCTTCTCAATTTTTACATTCTCTCTTGAAATGTCCTTTCTCCCTGCATCGGAAACAAGTAACTTTAGATTTATCAAAACCCAAAGTAGATACATTAGCATCCATAAAATCATTTCTTCCTGTAATCATTTTGAATTTTTCAGCTCTTCTCAACACACTCGCTAAACACCATTTTATATCCATCAGCTCCATTTCTTCAGCATCGATCTGCTTATAATCCTCTTTTGTCAACATAGGATTTCCAATCCTTCCAGCAACCAATCCTTCATATGATTCCAACACATTGGTTAGCAATGACATATGACTTTTGACAACTTCTTCTGAAAAATTTTGACCGTTCTGAAGATGCAACGCAATGTTACAATTTAAGACATGACCATTGTTGCTGTTTGGGTTTTGAACTTGATGACTTGAACTTGAAGCTTTTGGATTAACACTCGGATATGAAGAGAATCCACTGCTGCTGCTGTTTGAGTTTTGATTGTTTGATTCAGATGGATTATCAACACTGAAAGCAGTTTGGATTTTCGGACTTGCTTCGAAATTCTGAACACTTCCTTTGTAATACATCTTAACATCTAGTTGTGCACTTGAATTATTCATTCTTGCAATCTTTTGTTTTTCCAGATCTTGACCTTCAATCTTTTCGATAAACTGAGAAATCGTCAACCCATCATATTCTCCAGTGTTCTTTAAAATCATCAAATGCATACCCCACTCTTTCTGAGGTAAAGAATCAGCTAATTTATCAACCCATTCCTCTCGCTCTTTATTTATACTCAACAACGACATTGAACGAACTAGGTGACAATATCTTTCAATCAATTTCTTTGTATCTTCTCCCGGTAAACTAGAAAATAAATCAAATTCTTTCTTTAGCAATGCTTTCTTGCTCTTAATCATCTTTTCACTACCCTCAAACTTAGTTTTGAGCGCATACCAGATCAATCGTGAAGTATTGTCATGTTGAAGCAATATGAAGATGTCTTCTTTAATAGCTTGCTGTAGCAGACTGATCATCATCTTTTCTGCTTTATACATGTCTCTTTCTTTGTAGGATTGATTTGACCGATCAAATGAGTCAATTTGAGTTAATACACACCATTTAAGTGGCGGAAACACTTAAACAGCTTAGAATCAGATAGAATGGAGTAGAAAACGGAAGTAGATCACTTTAATACTTGTTTCTCATTCATTAATCACTTGAAAATCTGGCAGAGTAACATTACACAAACAACCGATCCGTTTGAAATGAGAAACACACAAGCCTATTTATAGGAAAACACCCTTCCGTTTGAAACTGCCATGACCCAGTTCAAACGGTCACCTACTTAACCCTTCCGTTTGAAAGTGACAGGCCACTCTTCAAACGGAACCACATGCAAACACCATAAAATACATGCAAACACCATAAAATTACTTTCCATGCAAACTTTCTTGGTTTGAACGTGATATTTGTATGTGTGATGTCACTTGTTATGATGTCATCATCAAGAATGATGACATAATTCTTGTTCAGTTCTTGTTCAGATTCGCAACGAAACCGAGACTCGATATAAGACTAAGTCAACAGACATATGCACCAACAGTCTCCCCCTTGGATGTTGACGGAGTCTTCAGTACGATACTTTAGTACGTCAAAACTTCAGTCTTAATCAGTCTTCACGCTTTCTAAAATATTTGACGCTGAAGCATCCTTCAAACTCTCTCTGTCTCTTCAATCACCATAATCAGCTATTTTTCAGAATCTGAGTCTAGCTCTTTCACTCTTCAAATTCTCCTTTGCTAACAGACTCCCCCTTAAGTTGTTCCGGGATCGCAGTCTGGAATTTGTAGCTTAGGATCGAAAACCTGGCATTAAACCACAGGAATCGAAACCTAGCGTTTTCAACGTTTCCTGCACATTCTCTACCCAAAACATAAGTTTTTATTTATATCAATTTAAAAAAACTTACTGATAAAGAGCATTCATTCACCAAACATTAATAGTTACATCAAGTTCAAATTAATGACCTTGATTAACTAAACATGCAATCATTCTCAAAAAAAAAAAAAAATTCAATTTAGCACACACACTCCCAAACCAGTTCATCAGTTCATCTTGTTTAGCACTTGGAATTTTGAAAATCAGCTCATCAACATCAGTTGTCTAAAATCTTTTTGGATTTTCAAATAAAAGCTAAACTTCTAGAAAGAACAATATTGAAATGTAGTAAAGAAATATTTACAAACAATATTTTTGTGAGTTTGTGTAAGAGGATCATATCAGTTTATGTGACCAATCACTAGCACCGTTAAGCTTTAAACATTTTAAGTTCTAAACGATTCACTTTGATTGACGATATAGTTGTCCTCTTAAGCTCAATCTAAAAACTTTCGAAATGCTTACCGATACGTTAGGGTATATTAATTTTGCACTAAATTCTTACGGACCCCACAATCTCAGCATATCCCCTCATCATGCAATACACTAACTCGAGTAATGCCTTTAAACTTTCATCAACTGTGATTTGTGCGAAAACAAAGCAGAATGTTTAAACATTAACAATCAGGTCGATATTTCCGTATACGCAGAGAAAGTCCAATGTTTAAACAAAATAAGAAAAATAAAATATGTTGAAGTTGTTTAGGCTTTAACCACCAGGTCGATACTTCCGTATACACAGAGGTGATCCAAAGCTTAAACGAAACACCAAAGAAAATAAAGCAGAACGTTTAGGCTATAACATCCAGATCGATACTCACGTATACGCAGAGGATGTCCAATGCTTAAACAAAATAAAGAAATAAAACAAGTTTAAATCTTTGCAAAAAGAAATGCACAATCACAGCGACTTTTTAGCAAAGTTGTGAAAGTTCACAGACTTAACCAGTTTTATGTCTTTCGACAATCAGCGATTACTGAGTAGGCACACAATCAAGAAGGACAAAACTAAGTACTATGCTTTCAACCATGTTTCCCACTAGAACTAGGCTTTTTCATTTAAGTTTGTATCGTTATCGCAAATCTACTAGTCTAGCTGAGCCTATCGTCACATCTTTAGTGAGACCGTTTATCACATTCGACATTTCATTTCTTTAGCATGCTGTGATAGTCCACTGATTTACTATCATTTCCTCTTGTTCTCAACAAAACTCATTTTTGAATTTTTCAATGTTTTTGGCATTTTCAAATTTTCAATTTTTTTTAAAATTTTTCTCCCCCTAAAATCAAAATATGTTTCAATTTTGATTTTCTGAGAAAATTTGAAAACAAACTATACAAGAAACATGACAACATAATATCGAATCGCTTTAATTCGCCATCCACTTGGCATAAACAATCAGAACTCCCCCTGACAACAAACTATTTTCCCATTATGATTTTAAAACACTTAAGTTTGTTTTAATCAAAATGGTTTTTCCGGAAAATCAGTTTTATGTGTCGTTTCACAATCATGGGGTTTAATTCATCACACTGTTTTCAACCACTTGTAGGTTTATCACAAAAACAATTTCAACAATCATACCACTTGTAAGATAGTTAAATCAAGTACAACTTAATGTCCTTGATTAACCACTTGTAAGTCGAAATATCACCAGAGTGAATTTCTCAAGAAATATACCGATTCCTGCTCCACGATTACCAACTTGGGAGCTCCGGCAAGTCAGGTTTTTCAGTTAAAGAGATTCACCCAAGCCTGACGGTCCTTGGGTGTATTTGAGTTATTTTCATTCGGGGTTTGAACATTGCTTTTTGTTTCATAAAATTCTTTAACTCCTTTTACCTTACCCTCAACCATCTTTCCAAAAATATTTTTTACTTTGCTACTGAAAGCCTTTTCGACATCAAATTCTTTCTTTTCGGAATAAAACTGATTCGAAATTTTCACTTTCCCATCTTTTTGTTTAAAATTTTCAGTCCGCAATGGTGGAAAGTTGATATCATCCATTGGCGTAACTGAATTTTCTCCTTTTTGATCAACAAATGGCTCCTCTGATTTTGACGAATCAGATTCATTGCCAGAACGTGGCTCCTTTGTTTCCGAAGAAACAAATTCATCGCCAGGAACTTTTTCTTTCTTCACACACCATTCTGTCCTCAAATTTGTATCTGATGAATTCATTTTGCTTGATTTGTCATTCTTTGGAGAGCAAGACGATTTATCAGAACTTTTATCTGATTTTCTTGTTGTATCCGAGGATAAAATCCTTTCGAGATACTCTCGTGCTTTCTTTCTTTTCTTTCTCAGTCGGTCTTTCTGCCCTTGTGAAAGCTTCACTTTCTGTTCTTTCACCTTCTGTTCTTTGGGCTTTTCTTCGACCTTGACTGATTTCTTCATCTTTTTCTGATTTTCATCCCTCGATCTTTCCATTGATTTCATTGGGCAATCTCTCGCAATGTGTCCTTTGATTTGGCAGTTATAGCATCTCCTCGTCTCAAACCACTGATTCTGGCAGTTGACAGCAATGTGTCCTTGAACACCACAAGTGTAGCACACTCTGTTATCGTACCATTCACCACTTTCACACCAAACGCTCAGATCATAACATTGACTGGCTTTGTGGTAATCATCACTCCTCCTGAAAGCTGGATTTGGCTTTGAAGGACTGTGGTCAAACCTGCACCACATATCACCAACTTTTTGTGAATTTTGGTTTTTCAATTTTTGTGGTTTTTTATCTTGATTAGATGATTGAACTGATGAGCTTTTATTGTTGTTTTGAAAATATTTTGAATTTTTAACATTTTGTTTTTGTTCTACATTCTTCTTAACATGTTTTTGCTTTGAGCATTCAACCTATTTCAGTCCAATGTAAAATAGTTTCTTTAAATTTTTCTTTTAATTCCAAAAATATTTTCTTTTTCTCTTTTTCATCATCAGCTTTGTCATCACAATCTTTAATTATGACTTTGTCATAATTTGTGACATTGTCACTTATTGGAACTGAATTGATCGGTTTTGGACATGGATAATCTGGTACTGATGAATTCACAAAACCTTTCATTTTCTTTTCAAGCTCATCAATTTTATTCCGAGCAATTTCAGCTTCATTTTCAAGCCGAATGATTTTCTGAAGATGAGAATTTATTTCAATCTGTTTTTCAAGATTATTTTTAAAAATAACAGATTTTTCATCTTCTAAAATCTTCATTTGACTTTGACAATCTTTTTCAAATTTTAATTTTTCATTTTCAAAATCTTTTTCCTTTTCTTTCAAAATTTTGTTTTCCAATATCAAACTCTCCACATTTTCCAAGAGTTTGACATTGTCTGCTTCAGATTTATCACAGTTTAAACACTTCTCAGACATCTTCTCAGCTTCAGCTTTCTTCTCAACCTTGATAGCTGAAATTTCTTTAACCTGCTCCTCTACCACTTGAACATTTTTCTCAGGTTTGAATTTTTCATCAACAGACTTCATTTTTCTAATTTTTTGGAGTTCAAGTTCTTGAGCTTCAATCTTCTCAATGAACCCACTAAGATTCAAATAACCAAAATTTGAATTGTTCTTTAACACCATCAAATAAGTACCCCACTCATCATATGGCAACGCATCTGCCAATTCATCAATCCACACCTCATTAGCCTTGGTTATCTTCAATCTCCCCATCTCCAAAACTAGATGGCAATATCGATCAATCAATTCTTTTGTAGACTCTCAGTTGATACCCGTAAAACTATCAAATTTCTTCTGTGCAATATCTGCTAGATTCTGAACACGATACGACTCACAATCCATGTTTCGTTATTGAAAGATTTTCAAAGACAGATTTTCAAACAGTACGAAAATTCACACAATCTAAGATCAGTTCAATCACTTTATTAAACCACTGAATCTGATGAATATCCGATTGAGTGACAAAATCCGACGACAACGGATCGAGTGAGGATTCGCTCGGGCGAGTATTCGATGCTTGACAAATCACTTTAAATCACCTGACACAATTAAACCTGATTGGGCCTATAACTTTGAGTAAGTATCTTGGGCTTACTGATTGAACCAAAATATCATGTGCACCATTTCAAATGTCCGACAATCTAATCTGAATGATATCACATACAGCACTAAACTGACAACTTATCTAAATTGATATCTCAAAACTCGAATAAACCAAAAACTCACTTGACTGACAACTTCAAGTAAACAAAATCTGATTGGACCGAAATTGCTTAAGTCACATGGGCCGCCGATGGACTTAAAGCAATAAATGGATTCACGAATTCACGTGATTACAGCTAGTTCAATGACCAACAACTCTGATCAAGATATTAAATGTTTCACATGCAAAATCTCAAAATCTGATTGGGCCTCCTTTATCACAGGCAACTCTTATCACTCTATTCAAACAAATCACATGCAAACTTGATTGAAATCTCGTGAATACATCAAGTGGCCGATAAACTTTTTATATCACATTTAATTTCATTGGGCCAAAACAATTTTGCATGGAATCTGATTGGGCCAATACTTTGTATTGAATTTTTCAATTTACTAGAATCACGTGACCTGATAACTATCTTACAATCACTAACAAATTTAATCCTTCAATTAACACATGCAAACTGATGCAACCTGACACAATTCACATATTCACATGATCTCTTTTCTCAACAACTGACAACCTCATAAAATGTTTTACACTAATCACTTTCAAACGTGATCACACCCTCAAACGGAACACATCCTCAAATGGAAGGCATATTCTTCAAACGGAATGGTGCTGTTCAAACAGAAGTAGTGCCAATTTCAAACAAAATGTCAGTTTTCAAACGGACAACCAGGCCAATTTCAAACGAAGGGGTCAGTTTTCAAACGGACAACCAGTCTTCGTTCAAACGGACTGCAGTTTTTAAGCCATTTTTACTAGTTTTACTTCGAGTTTAGATATGATATTCTCAAGGGTTTGTTAAAACTCAGTTTTACACACACTGTCCAAAATTCAGTCCATTTTGTCCGGTCAAAAGTCCAGAATTCAAATTTTGTGTAGAAAAACAAACTGATTCAGGTGTATTTACTCATAACTGGCTCTGATACCAATTGTAGGATCGATTTGACCGATCAAATGAGTCAATTTGAGTTAATACACACTATTTAAGTGGCGGAAACACTTAAACAGTTTAGAATCAGATAGAATGGAGTAGAAAACAGAAGTAGATCACTTTAATACTTGTTTCTCATTCATTAATCACTTGAATATCCGGCAGAGTAACATTACACAAACAACCGATCCGTTTGAAATGAGAAACACACAAGCCTATTTATAGGCAAACACCCTTCCGTTTGAAACTGCCATGACCCAGTTCAAACGGTCACCTACTTAACCATTCTGTTTGAAAGTGACATGCCACTCTTCAAACGGAACCACATGCAAACACCATAAAATACATGCAAACACCATAAAATTACTTTCCATGCAAACTTTCTTGGTTTGAACGTGATATTTGTATGTGTGATGTCACTTGTTATGATGTCATCATCAAGAATGATGACATAATTCTTGTTCAGTTCTTGTTCAGATTCGCAACGAAACCGAGACTCGATATAAGATGAAGTCAACAGACATATGCACCAACAGTTACCAATTGTAGGATCGATTTGACCGATCAAATGAGTCAATTTGAGTTAATACACACTATTTAAGTGGCGGAAACACTTAAACAGCTTAGAATCAGATAGAATGGAGTAGAAAACAGAAGTAGATCACTTTAATACTTGTTTCTCATTCATTAATCACTTGAAAATCCGGCAGAGTAACATTACACAAACAACCGATCCGTTTGAAATGAGAAACACACAAGCCTATTTATAGGCAAACACCCTTCCGTTTGAAACTGCCATGACCCAGTTCAAACGGTCACCTACTTAACCCTTCCGTTTGAAAGTGACAGGCCACTCTTCAAACGGAACCACATGCAAACACCATAAAATACATGCAAACACCATAAAATTACTTTCCATGCAAACTTTCTTGGTTTGAACGTGATATTTGTATGTGTGATGTCACTTGTTATGATGTCATCATCACGAATGATGACATAATTCTTGTTCAGTTCTTGTTCAGATTCGCAACGAAACCGAGACTCGATATAAGACGAATTCAACAGACATATGCACCAACAGTCTCCCCCTTGGATGTTGACGGAGTCTTCAGTACGAGACTTTAGTACGTCAAAACTTCAGTCTTAATCAGTCTTCACGCTTTCTAAAATATTTGACGCTGAAACATCCTTCAAACTCTCTCTGTCTCTTCAATCACCATAATCAGCTATTTTTCAGAATTTGAGTCTAGCTCTTTCACTCTTCAAATTCTCCTTTGCTAACAGACTCCCCCTTAAGTTGTTCCGGGATCGCAGTCTAGAATTTGTAGCTTAGGATTGAAAACCTGGCATTAAACCACAGGAATCGAAACCTAGCGTTTTCAACGTTTCCTGCACATTCTCTACCCAAAACATAAGTTTTTATTTATATCACTTTAAAAAAACTTACTGATAAAGAGCATTCATTCACCAAACATTAATAGTTACATCAAGTTCAAATTAATGACCTTGATTAACTAAACATGCAATCATTCTCAAAAAATTTCAATTTAGCACACACACTCCCAAACCAGTTCATCTTGTTTAGCACTTGGAATTTTGAAAATCAGCTCATCAACATCAGTTGTCTAAAATCTTTTTGGATTTTCAAATAAAAGCTAAACTTCTAGAAAGAACAATATTGAAATGCAGTAAAGAAATATTTACAAACAATATTTTTGTGAGTTTGTGTAAGAGGATCATATCAGTTTATGTGACCAATCACTAGCACCGTTAAGCTTTAAACATTTTAAGTTCTAAACGATTCACTTTGATTGACGATATAGTTGTCCTCTTAAGCTCAATCTAAAAACTTTCGAAATGCTTACCGATACGTTAGGGTATATTAATTTTGCACTAAATTCTTATGGACCCCACAATCTCAGCATATCCCCTCATCATGCAATACACTAACTCGAGTAATGCCTTTAAACTTTCATCAACTGTGATTTGTGCGAAAACAAAGCAGAATGTTTAAACATTAACAATCAGGTCGATACTTCCGTATACGCATAGAAAGTCCAATGTTTAAACAAAATAAGAAAAATAAAATAAGTTGAAGTTGTTTAGGCTTTAACCACCAGGTCGATACTTCCGTATACGCAGAGGTGATCCCAAGCTTAAACGAAACACCAAAGAAAATAAAGCAGAACGTTTAGGCAATAACATCCAGATCGATACTCACGTATACGCAGAGGATGTCCAATGCTTATACAAAATAAAGAAATAAAACAAGTTTAAATCTTTGCAAAAAGAAATGCACAATCACAACGACTTTTTAGCAAAGTTGTGAAAGTTCACAGACTTAACCAGTTTTATGTCTTTCAAAAATCAGCGATTACTGAGTAGGCACACAATCAAGAAGGACAAAACTAAGTACTATGCTTTCAACCATGTTTACCACTAGAACTAGGCTTTTTCATTTAAGTTTGTATCGTTATCGCAAATCTACTAGTCTAGCTGAGTCTATCGTCACATCTTTTGGTGAGACCGTTTATCACATTTGATATTTCATTTCTTTAGCATGCTGTGATAGTCCACTGATTTACTATCATTTCCTCTTGTTCTCAACAAAACTCATTTTTGAATTTTTCAATGTTTTTGGCATTTTCAAATTTTCTAATTTTTTTTTTAAATTTTTCTCCCCCTAAAATCAAAATATGTTTCAATTTTGATTTTCTGAGAAAATTTGAAAACAAACTATACAAGAAACGTTACAACATAATATCGAATCGCTTTAATTCGCCATCCACTTGGCATAAACAATCAAAACTCCCCCTGACAACAAACTATTTTCCCATTATGATTTTAAAACACTTAAGTTTGTTTTAATCAAAATGGTTTTTCCGGAAAATCAGTTTTGTGTGTCGTTTCACAATCATGGGGTTTAATTCATCACACTGTTTTTAACCACTTGTAGGTTTATCACAAAAACAATTTCAACAATCATACCACTTGTAAGATAGTTAAATCAAGTACAACTTAATGTCCTTGATTAACCACTTGTAAGTCGAAATATCACCAGAGTGAATTTCTCAAGAAATATACCGATTCCTGCTCCACGATTACCAACTTGGGAGCTCCGGCAAGTCAGGTTTTTGAGTTAAAGAGATTCACCCAAGCCTGACGGTCCTTGGGTGTATTTGAGTTATTTTAATTCGGGGTTTGAACATTCCTTTTTGTTTCATAAAATTCTTTAACCCCTTTTACCTTACCCTCAACCATCTTTCCAAAAATATTTTTTACTTTGCTACTGAAAGCCTTTTCGACATCAAATTCTTTATTTTCGGAATAAAACTGATTCGAAATTTTCACTTTCCCATCTTTTTGTTTAAAATTTTCAGTCCGCAATGGTGGAAAGTTGATATCATCCATTGGTGTAACTGAATTTTCTCCTTTTTGATCAACAAATAGCTCCTCTGATTTTGACGAATCAGATTCATTGCCAGAACGTGGCTCCTTTATTTCCGAAGAAACAAATTCATCGCCAGGAACTTTTTCTTTCTTCACACACCATTCTATCCTCAAATTTGTATCTGATGAATTCATTTTGCTTGATTTGTCATTCTTTGGAGAGCAAGACGATTTATCAGAACTTTTATCTGATTTTCTTGTTGTATCCGAGGACAAAATCCTTTCGAGATACTCACGTGCTTTCTTTCTTTTCTTTCTCAGTCGGTATTTCTGCCCTTGTGAAAGCTTCACTTTCTATTCTTTCACCTTCTGTTCTTTGGGCTTTTCTTCGACCTTGACTGATTTCTTCATCTTTTTCTGATTTTCAGCCCTCGATCTTTCCATTGATTTCATTGGGCAATCTCTTGCAATGTGTCCTTTGATTTGGCAGTTATAGCATCTCCTCGTCTCAAACCACTGATTCTGGCAGTTAACAGTAATGTGTCCTTGATCACCACAAGTGTAACACACTCTGTTATCGTACCATTCACCACTTTTACACCAAACGCTCAGATCATAACATTGTCTGGCTTTGTGGTAATCAGCACTCCTCCTGAAAGCTGGATTTATCTTTGAAGCACTGTGGTCAAACCTGCACCACATATCACCAACTTTTTGTGAGTTTTGGTTTTTCAATTTTTGTGGTTTTTTATCTTGATTGGATGATTGAACTGATGAGCTTTTATTGTTGTTTTGAAAATTTTCTGAATTTTTAACTTTTTGTTTCTGTTCTACTTTCTTCTTAACAGGTTTTTGCTTTGAGCATTCACCTATTTCAGTCGAATGTAAAACAGTTTCTTTAAATTTTTCTTTTAATTCCAAAAATATTTTCTTTTTCTCTTTTTCATCATCAGCTTTATCATCACAATCTTCAATTATGACTTTGTCATAATTTGTGACATTGTCACTTATTGGAACAGAATTGATCGGTTTTGGACATGGATAATCTGGTAATGATGAATTCACAAAACCTTTCATCTTCTTTTCAAGCTCATCAATTTTATTCCGAACAATTTCAGCTTCATTTTCAAGCCGAATGATTTTCTGAAGATGAGAATTTATTTCAATCTGTTTTTCAAGATTATTTTTAAAAATAACAGATTTTTCATCTTCTAAAATCTTCATTTGACTTTGACAATCTTTTTCAAATTTTAATTTTTCATTTTCAAAATCTTTTTCTTTTTCTTTCAAAATTTTGTTTTCCAATATCAAACTCTCCACATTTTCCAAGAGTTTGACATTGTCTGCTTCAGATTTATCACAGTTTAAACACTTCTCAGACATCTTCTCAGCTTCAGCTTTCTTCTCAACCTTGATAGCTGAAATTTCTTTAACCTGCTCCTCTACCACTTGAACATTTTTCTCAGGTTCGAATTTTTCATCAACAGACTTCATTTTTCTAATTTTTTGGAGTTCAAGTTCTTGAGCTTCAATCTTCTCAATGAACCCACTAAGATTCAAATAACCAAAATTTGAATTGTTCTTTAACACCATCAAATAAGTACCCCACTCATCATACGGCAACGCATCTGCCAATTTATCAATCCACACCTCATTAGCCTTGGTTATCTTCAATCTCCCCATCTCCAAAACTAGATGGCAATATCGATCAATCAATTCTTTTGTAGACTCTCCCTTGATACCCGTAAAACTATCAAATTTCTTCTGTGCAATATCTGCTGGATTCTGAACATGATACGACTCACAATCCATGTTTCGTTATTGAAAGATTTTCAAAGACAGATTTTCAAACAATACGAAAATTCACACAATCTAAGATCAGTTCAATCACTTTATCAAACCACTGAATCAAATGAATATCCGATTGAGTGACAAAAATCCGACGACAACGGATCGATTGAGGATTCGCTCGGGCGAGTATTCGATGCTTGACAAATCACTTTAAATCACCTGACACAATTAAACCTGATTGGGCCTATAACTTTGAGTAAGTATCTTGGGCTTACTGATTGAACCAAAATATCATGTGCACCATTTCAAATGTCCGACAATCTAATCTGAATGATATCACATACAGCACTAAACTGACAACTTATCTAAATTGATATCTCAAAACTCAAATAAACCAAAAACTCACTTGACTGACAACTTCAAGTAAACAAAATCTGATTGGACCGAAATTGCTTAAGTCACATGGGCCGCTGATGGACTTAATGCAATAAATGAATTCACGAATTCACGTGATTACAGCTAGTTCAATGACCAACAACTCTGATCAAGATATTAAATGTTTCACATGCAAAATCTCGAAATCTGATTGGGCCTCCTTTATCACAAGCAACTCTTATCACTCTATTCAAACAAATCACATGCAAACTTGATTGAAATCTCGTGAATACATCAAGTGGCCGACAAACTTTTTATATCACATTTAATTTCATTGGGCCAAAACAATTTTGCATGGAATCTGATTGGGCCAATACTTTGTATTGAATTTTTCAATTTACTAGAATCACGTGACCTAATAACTATCTTACAATCACAAACAAATTTAATCCTTCAATTAACACATGCAAACTGATGCAACCTGACACAATTCACATATTCACATGATCTCTTTTCTCAACAACTGACAACCTCGTAAAATGTTTTACACTATTCATGTGACAACTCGAGATTCCAAGATTTCCATCTTCGCATTTAGTGCACGTTAATTTTTTTTATTTTTATGTTATGTCGTTTGTTACTCGACTCGTTGTTTCACAACGCTTACCTTTGTAATACGTTATATCGTATTTCGATTGATATTTTATAATAGGGATCCATAATATTTATTATATGTGAGTGTATGTTAACAAGGTTTTGTATTAGTTAACATGTTAATAAAGATGGAACTTACTGAGAACAAGCACCCATGAAATCACCCAAGTGATGAAAACACTTTAGTGTTTTCGTCCAGCTATGTTTGGCGAAAACAGAGATGGGCCTTGGCCCAGTATTGAGATATTTTTATATAATCATTTTATAAACCAATCTTCTCGGAGAAGTTTCTTACTTACCAAACCTTATCTAATCATATTGTTTCTCTCTCTATCTCTGAAACCCACTGAGAGAATTCCTCACTTGAAGCAAACCTCTGTTTAATCCTTGGTTAGTGATTTCATGATTCAGTTGTTTTAGTTGCATATCGTATGATTTTTGGATGTTTAATCATGATGTATGTATACATTTTTATATGTGATTATGTGATTGATCATTGTGTGATTGTTAGATAATTATTATCTATGAACTGTCTGAATATTGGATGTTTGGATCAACAGTGGGTATATGTTATGAATGATAAACTGATGGAATTATGTTCTAGATTTCACAATGATTTGGTAGTGTAAATGTTACATATCATAATTTGATGGAATGATTTCAATTATAACAGAGCATGTAACTGTTAATCGATTATTTGTTGCTGGGTTTTTGTAACTGTAAGTGTTGAAGATGATGAAGAAACCAACGAAATCACTAAGGGATTTCGGCACCTTAGTGATTTCGTCACACACATGCTCACGAAAACACCCCCACAATAATAAACTGGACGAAATCACATAAAGTGATTTCGGCCCAAACAGTTCCGGCCCAAAGGGTTTTCGGCCCACAAGGGTTTTCGAATATAAAGGGATTTCGGCCAAGGGGTTTTCGGCTCAACATGTTTCAGGTCCACTTGTAAACTGGTTAAATATATTAAGTTGATTAACTTTGTTAAGTTACACTATTAGGTAAGTAACTATATTTAACCAACTAATTGAGTTAAGATTATTAACTCAGTTAACCTTATTAATTTTATTAGACTCATGTATGACACTAGGTTAAGTAAATAATCCTGTTAGTTGATAAAACTATAGTAAAATGTTATATTTGTTAAGTATATTAACTGTGAAAGCTAATATGGGTAAGATAAATTGGCATGAATGGAATTAACTGTTTACATGATACAAGAATGCAAACTGCCAAGCACGCTTTGTGATATTTTCTGTGATGATAGTTACATGTGTAATATTACGAACGTGAACTGATTTAATATACGTGCACTATAGGACTTGACTGATTAATTGTGAGCGCTTAACTTAGCATACCGAGCAAACAAGGTGAGTTCACACTCTTACCAAGGCATGGGATTCCCGGGGTTGGGAATGGGATTGAAGGAATGGATTTGTACTTACAATGTTACTAGACTATCTACCATCGTCCTCGGATGCGCAGGACACATACGTAAAACCTACGTATACTTGTACACATCACTGTCCTCGGTTGTGAAGGACACTTACGTAAAACCTACGTAAACTTATACTCATTACTGCCTCGGGTTGTGTCAGGCACTTACGTAAAACCTACGTAAACCCTCGCGTACCCCTGTCCTCGGTTGTGAAGGACACTTACGTAAAACCTACGTAAACTTTGTACGTACTACTGTTCTCGGTAAGAAGAGCACTTATGGTTGCGAATAGTCTAGTGTATATGCAATGATGGGAAGCCCCCACTAATAGAACATACTATTGGCCCAGTATAGCCGCACGTTACGAAACGAACTTGTATTTACGAACCTACTTACTGTGAACTTGCTCAACTAGTTGTTGACTCTCTGTTACATGCCTTGCAGGACTTTAGGTATCTTTGGAGCTTGCACGGGAGGCACGGTCGTTGTGGACATGGATCGTGATTGTGTTGTAAAACATTATGACATTTTGTACTTAAACAAATGCTGGGTTTTACATTATTGCTTCCGCTTCACACTTGTTTATATTTGGTTTTGGAAACACCTATCGTATTGATGAATGACTTTTACTATATACTTATGTTCAATATGATTGGTGGCTTGATCCTGGTCATGTCACGCCTCCAAGCGGTGGTACTCCGCGTGTGGATTTTGGGGGTGTGACAGATTGGTATCAGAGCCATTGGTTATAGAGAACTCGGTTTTAATAAGGGGAAAACGTTTTTATTAAAACCAGACTATAACCGAAACAGTGCTCAACGATCCACAACGACGCCTCGCTCCACGTGCAAGACTCAACATCCTAGGTAATATGGTACATGTCTTATTGCCTACTTGCTAGAATTGCATAGAACTTTGCGCAGGGTATGCTTAGGTTAACTTAACACTATTGCATGAGAACACTTGTGTGCTTACTCTCTTCTGTTATCGCACTACTCGCGAACCTCTCTCACTTATGTTATCTTTGCTATGAAGATCATGTCTGGACGTATCAACATGACACAAGCCCAGCTGACGGCTCTCATTAACGAACAAGTCGCTGCGGCAGTTGCAGCCACACAAGCAGGAGGTCAACCACCTGTTTGTACCTTCAAAACTTTCATGGACTGTCGTCCTACTACTTTTAGTGGCACGGAAGGAGCGGTTGGACTCCTCCATTGGTTTGAAAAGCTCGAGTCCGTATTTGAAATGTGTGAATGCCCTGAGGCTCGCAGGGTGAAGTACGCCACTGGTACTCTAGAAGGCATTGCGCTGACTTGGTGGAATGCGCAAGTCCAGATGTTAGGGTTGGCTGTTGCTAACGCCACACCCTGGAACGGTTTCAAGGAGTTGATCAAAGAGGAATACTGTAGCCGTGATGATATTCATAAGCTAGAGGTAGAGTTTTACCACTTGAAAATGACGGGGTCAGAAATTGAAGCGTACACCAGAAGATCGAATGAGTTGGCTATTCTGTGTCCTACTATGGTGGACCCTCCCATTAAGCGTATCGAACTGTATCTCAATGGTCTGGTGCCGGAGATTCAAAGCCACGTAACCTCAGCGAATCTTGGCACTATTCAACAGATCGTCAAGCTAGCTCATCGCCTCACCGATCAGGCGGTGGAACAGAACAGGCTGCCTAAACGTATCAGCGCTACTACCGTTACCACTCCAGCTACTCCTGCTACTCCCAGCGACAACAAGCGGAAATGGGAAGGGGATTCCAGCAGGGGTTCAGCTATTGTACAGTCTCAAGCACAGCAACAGCGCAAGACTAGTGATTATCAGAGCCCTAGTCAGCAATCTTCGGGCAGTCACAGGCAGGGTGGTTATTGAGGGAACCTCCCAAGGTGTAACAACTGTAACAGGCATCACAGTGGCCAGTGCAACAAGGGTCGTTGTCAGAGGTGCCTCAGGATGGGCCATGAGGCCAAGGATTGTAAGAGTCCGCGGCCTGCGAATCAGAATCAGCAGCAGCAGCAAGCACCGCAGAATCAGCAACAGGGCAACAAAGGATGTTTTCAATGTGGTGCTGAAGGTCACTTCAAAAGACACTGCCCTCAGTTAAACCGAAATCAGAACAACAACAACAACAACCAGGGCAATGGGAACAACAACGGGGGAAACAACAATGATGGGAACAATGGTGCTAGGGGTCGTGCATTTGTGAATGGTCGGGGTGATGCGAGGGACGATCCTAATGTGGTTACAGGTAAGTTTCTTCTCGACGACTTTTATGTTACCGTATTATTTGATTCGGGTGCGGATACCAGTTATATGTCTCTGAAAGTTAGTCAAATGCTTAAACGCGCACCAACACTTTTGAACACCAAACATGTCGTAGAGTTAGCTAATGGAAAAAGTCTAGAGGCCACACACATAGTTCAGGGTTGTAATCTTATCCTCGCTGGTCAGACTTTCTCTATCGATCTCATTCCTATAACTCTGAGTAGTTTTGATATCGTCATTGGTATGGATTGGTTATCCCAACAACAAGCAGAGATCCTATGCAAGGAGAAGATCATTCGTATTCCCCGTACTGGCAAAGAACCTCTCGAAGTTCAAGGCGACAAGAGTGGTGTCGTGAGTGGCATCATCTCCTTCTTGAAGGCTCAGAAGTGTCTGCGAAAGGGCCACACAGCTGTTTTAGCACTCGTTACTGATACATCGACGACAGAGAAAAAGATTGGGGATATCCCAGTTGTACGTGATTTTCCTCAAGTATTTCCTGAAGAGTTACCTGGGTTACCGCCCCATCGCCAGGTCGAATTTCAGATCGAGCTAGCTCCAGGAGCAGCACCTATAGCTCGAGCGCCTTATCGCTTAGCTCCAACTGAACTGGAAGAACTGTCTAAGCAATTGCAAGAACTCTTGGAAAAGGGTTTCATACGTCCTAGCTCTTCGCCCTGGGGAGCTCCAGTATTATTTGTGAAGAAGAAAGACGGTACCTTTCGTATGTGCATAGATTACCGCGAATTGAACAAGGTGACCGTGAAGAATCGCTATCCACTTCCACGCATCGACGACTTATTCGACCAGTTGCAAGGGTCGAGTTATTACTCGAAGATTGACCTGAGGTCAGGCTATCATCAATTGAGAGTCCGGGATGAGGACGTCTCCAAAACAGCATTCAGAACTCGCTACGGCCACTATGAGTTTCTAGTCATGCCTTTTGGGCTAACGAACGCGCCTGCGGTTTTCATGGATCTTATGAACAGGGTGTGCAAACCTTATCTTGACAAGTTTGTTATTGTTTTTATTGATGACATCCTGATCTACTCGAAGAGTCGGGAGGAACATGAGCAGCATTTACGACTTATTCTGGAACTCCTTCGAACGGAACAGCTGTACGCTAAGTTTTCAAAATGTGACTTCTGGCTTCGTGAAGTTCACTTTCTAGGCCACGTGGTAAACAAGGATGGGATTCATGTTGATCCATCCAAGATAGATTCGATCAAGAACTGGCCTGCACCTCACACACCAACCGAAATACGCCAATTCTTGGGTTTGGCGGGTTATTACAGACGGTTCATCAAAGACTTCTCAAAGATTGCACAGCCGCTTACATTACTGACACAGAAGGGTGTTGCTTACCGTTGGAGTGATACACAGGAAACAGCGTTTCAGTACTTAAAGGATAGACTCTGTAGCGCACCTATCCTCTCATTGCCTGAAGGCACGGACGATTTTGTAGTCTACTGCGACGCATCTATCCAAGGTCTTGGATGTGTGTTGATGCAACGGGATAAAGTTATTGCTTATGCTTCACGCCAACTTAAGATTCACGAACAGAATTACACTACACACGATTTAGAGCTTGGAGCTGTTGTTTTTGCGCTCAAGATATGGTGACATTATCTGTATGGCACCAAGTGCACCATCTACACCGATCACAGGAGTCTTGAGCATATCTTCAAGCAGAAAGAATTGAACATGCGACAACGTCGATGGGTCGAGTTACTGAACGATTACGAATGTGCTATAAAGTACCATCCGGGCAAAGCCAATGTGGTGGCCGACGCCCTCAGTCGAAAGGATACTACACCTAGGCGTGTACGAGCGTTGCAACTCACTATTCAGTCTAGTCTTCCTTCACAGATACGAGATGCTCAGGTAGAAGCATTGAAACCAGAAAACGTCAGAGCTGAAGCCCTACGCGGCTCAAGGCAACGGTTAGAACAAAGGGCAGACGGCGCCTACTATGTAATAGGACGCATCTGGGTCCCACTCTATGGTAATTTACGCGAGCTTGTAATGGATGAAGCTCATAAGTCTCGCTACTCAGTACATCCTGGTTCGGATAAGATGTACTGTCACACCCCCAAAATCCACCTGCGGAGTACTACCGCTTGGAGGCGTGACTGACCAGGATCCAGCCACCAATCATAATGAACAAGCATATAAGTAGTTATAAAATCTAACCAATACAATTGGTGTTCAAACAAAACATAGTCAAGTTGCAAGCGGAAGCATAAGTCTTAAATCAAAACATAAGTTTAATTGTTTCAAAGTTTAACATGGCACACAGTCGTCCATGTCCCACAACGATCCTCCTCCTCCATGCAAGCTCCAGCTAAGAACCTAAGGACCTGCAAAGCATGTAGTAACTAGTCAACAACAAGTTGAGTGAGTTCACGGTTGGGTGTTCGTTTTAAGTTGTTTCGAAAACAGTTTCCCTTATCTGGCATCCTGCCGTGGGGGCTACCCCATAGTTTAAAAACGTGTCTTGTTTATTCCCGGTTACTCTGGCTATCCAGCCGTGGGGGCTACCCCATGTTAGTTATCTGGCATTTCGGCCGTGGGGGCTACCCCATGTATACACTAGACTCGTTACCATATCGACTGCTGACTGTAGTCATGTTTATGTGCCCTGAAACTGTCAATGTCTATCATCATTGACGTGCCCCAGATCCATTAGTTCACGCCCGTCCTCTTCGGCACGGTGTGAGGTTTGTCAGACCTAAATAGCGCTATCTAACTAATGACCCGCTCGCCATTGGCCCGGCGATTAAGTCGATATAAAAATGAGGGACTTCGTGATAGAGTTTTGGTCTAGTACGAGTTATCTGTCCGTGAGGACGACGAATTACATTCCTGAACCTTTGCTGTCCTACCCAAGGAGGACGAGGAACCCATGTTCCTTAACCCCAATTCCCGACCCCTGGGAATCCCATGCTTTGTAGAGGGTGTGAACTCACCTTGGTTTGCTCGGTAGAAACACAGAAAAGTCAAACAAGCAATGTTGTGGCTACTCACGTCCTATCATAGTTGTATCATACAAGTCAGGTTCGTAACCAAGTAGCACACGGATGTTTCTAGCACATTGCATTCAAGTATCATCTAAGGCAGTTCAACATTCACGTTCAACAGTAACATAATAGGTCTGTGCATTAGGCCCAAGAGTCCGGCCCAAACAATTAAGTCCGAAAGTGAATTGCAAGCCCAAACAGCGTGTATCGGTGTAGAGTCTCGAGTCGCAACTAGGCGTTTGCGACTCGCAACCTGAGTCGCAATCATGGTTTCGGTTCGTGTTGGTTTGGTTACGAGTCGCAACTGAACTCGCAACCGTGGTTTCGAGTCACAAGGTTGGTGTGCTGATCATGTGTGGTTTCGAGTCGCAACTAGGTGTTTGCGACTCGCAACTGATGTCACAACCGGGGATTTCGACTCATCAAGCAGTGGTTTCGAGTCGCAACTAATGGTTTCGGTTGGACAACTGCTGGTCCGGAACAGTGTACTATCCAATGAGAATTTGATTTCAGAAAATGGTTTGTACTACCCACTTAAACATGTTTGTTTGTCTAGTAATTTACTAATTTGGATCAAACATATCAGATTTCAAATATTCAAGCATGCTCATATGATATTCAAGTTGTTCTTCACACATTCATCATGTTCATCAATATCCAAGTAGTTCATCATATCATAACTTGAAACGACAATCCGAAATATTCAAACAACTAATCCGATTTCCACATAAGTGCAGCCATTTAACAAGCATTTTGATTTGTAACCTAAGAGCATGCAATCCGATTTCATAACATGAATAACAATCGAGCATTCCAACAACAAATCCGAATAATATGAGCATTATACACACCGATTTCATGAACACCAACCATTTATGGTTTAAATCACATTAAATCACAAACATCATTAACTCATCATGCAATCAATCCGGAAATCTAGGTATGATAGTTTATTAACATCATCATGTAAAAATCTAACAACCAACATATTACCAAGTCACACAAGATACATCATCATCAACAAAATATCACATCATCATCATCAACAAAATATCACATCATCATCATCAACAACAACCGAAATCTAAACACACACAATGAGAATCACTAACCGGTTAGAGGAATAGTGGTGAAGGATGAAGCTTTGTTTGGCGTGAACAAGCAAAATCCGAGAATCCTTTTGTGGTCGGTTGGTTGGATCCGAGAAGAAGGAGGAGAAGTATGATGAGGTGTGTGTAGAGGAGAGTAGGAGTGTTGTCCAAAAATGACAAGTATGGCTAACATGAGGATTATATACTAGTCCTAAATAGTGCACCCTAATGGACTCGGATGAGGTGCACGGCCCAACCGGCCCATATGTCACACTAGTTCACTCGAGACCACATGGTCTCGAGTCGGGTTCATGGCTTTCGGCTCATATACATACTCGAATACATACACACAAGCATACATGTAACATAACACAAAATCATATAAAGGTTCACTTATCATTCATTAAATCATCAAATTAGTTAGTCATTTAGTGTTCAAACGTACAACGAAAGGTTCTAAATTTCGAGTTGTCACATGTACCACGACCTCAGAACTACATATTGGTGGCCTAGCATGAAGGCCCACATAGCAACTTATGTTAGCAAGTGTTTGACTTGTGCGAGAGTCAAAGCGGAATATCAGAAACCCTCAGGCCCACTCCAACAACCTGAGATACCACAATGGAAATGGGAACAGATTTCCATGGATTTTGTTACTGGCCTACCTAGATCTCAGCGCGGAAATGATACTATTTGGGTGATCGTGGATCGACTCACAAAGTCTGCTCACTTCTTGGCTATCAAGGAAACGGATAAGTTCTCCACTCTAGCAGACGTATACCTTAAGGAAGTTGTCTCGAGGCACGGGCTGCCCACCTCTATTATCTCTGATCGTGACGCACGTTTTACTTCAGAACTGTGGCAAGCAATGCACAAATCTTTTGGCTCTCGTTTAGACATGAGCACAGCTTATCATCCTCAGACAGACGGGCAGTCTGAGCGCACTATTCAAACTCTAGAAGACATGCTTCGGGCGTGCGTAATTGACTTTGGCAAGGGCTGGGAAAAACATCTGCCACTTGTGGAATTTTCGTACAACAACAGTTACCACACCAGCATCAAAGCTGCTCCGTTTGAGGCATTGTACGGACGTAAATGCCGATCACCTCTTTGTTGGGCAGAGGTGGGTGACAGTCAGATCACTGGTCCAGAAATGGTAGTTGATACTACTGAGAAGATTGCCCAAATACGACAACGCATGGCGGCAGCTCGTGACCGTCAGAAAGTATACGCCGATAAAGACAGGAAATTACTCGAGTTCCAGGTTGGGGATCGAGCGCTACTCAAAGTTTCACCCTGGAAGGGTGTTGTTCGTTTTGGCAAAAGGGGCAAACTCAATCCACGATACGTTGGACCATTTGAAGTCATTGAGAAAATAGGCAAAGTGGCCTACAGACTGAACTTACCAGCTGAACTCAGTGCAGTTCACAACGTCTTTCACGTGTCGAATCTGAAGAAGTGGCTGTCAGATGAGACCCACATAGTTCCTCTGAAGGAGCTCAGTATCGACGAACGGTTGCATTTCGTCAAAGAACCAGTTGAAATCACGGACCGGGATGTTAAGGTCCTCAAGAACACCAGAATACCTCTTGTTCGAGTTCGTTGGAACTCCCGTCGTGGCCCAGAGTATACCTGGGAACGCGAAGACCAAATGGAACTCAAATATCCCCAGTTGTTCGAAAACAATGCAACTACTACTGAGGCTGAAGCTACTACAGAATTTCGGGAAGAAATTCCAAATCAACGGGGGGATGATGTGACACCCCAGGAGAACCTGTAAACGATAACTTACCTAGCTTCCTCAGTAACCGCATGCTAAATTTCGGGACGAAATTTCCTTCAAGTTGGGGATAATGTGACAACTCGAGATTCCAAGATTTCCATCTTCGCATTTAGTGCACGTAAAATTTTTTTTTATTTTTATGTTATGTCGTTTGTTACTCGACTCGTTGTTTCACAACGCTTACCTTTGTAATACGTTATATCGTATTTTGATTGATATTTTATAATAGGGATCCATAATATTTATTATATGTGAGTGTATGTTAACAAGGTTTTGTATTAGTTAACATGTTAATAAAGATGGAACTTACTGAGAACAAGCACCCATGAAATCACCCAAGTGATGAAAACACTTTAGTGTTTTCGTCCAGCTATGTTTGGCGAAAACAGAGATGGGCCTTGGCCCAGTATTGAGATATTTTTATATAATCATTTTATAAACCAATCTTCTCGGAGAAGTTTCTTACTTACCAAACCTTATCTAATCATATTGTTTCTCTCTCTATCTCTGAAACCCACTAAGAGAATTCCTCACTTGAAGCAAACCTCTGTTTAATCCTTGGTTAGTGATTTCATGATTCAGTTGTTTTAGTTGCATATCGTATGATTTTTGGATGTTTAATCATGATGTATGTATACATTTTTATATGTGATTATGTGATTGATCATTGTGTGATTGTTAGATAATTATTATCTATGAACTGTCTGAATATTGGATGTTTGGATCAACAGTGGGTATATGTTATGAAGGATAAACTGATGGAATTATGTTCTAGATTTCACAATGATTTGGTAGTTTAAATGTTACATATCATAATTTGATGGAATGATTTCAATTATAACAGAGCATGTAACTGTTAATCGATTATTTGTTGCTGGGTTTTTGTAACTGTAAGTGTTGAAGATGATGAAGAAACCAACGAAATCACTAAGGGATTTCGGCACCTTAGTGATTTCGTCACACACATGCTCACGAAAACACCCCCACAATAATAAACTGGACGAAATCACATAAAGTGATTTCGGCCCAAACAGTTCCGGCCCAAAGGGTTTTCGGCCCACAAGGGTTTTCGAATATAAAGGGATTTCGGCCAAGGGGTTTTCGGCTCAACATGTTTCAGGTCCACTTGTAAACTGGTTAAATATATTAAGTTGATTAACTTTGTTAAGTTACACTATTAGGTAAGTAACTATATTTAACCAACTAATTGAGTTAAGATTATTAACTCAGTTAACCTTATTAATTTTATTAGACTCATGTATGACACTAGGTTAAGTAAATAATCCTGTTAGTT